>ML807800.1:82954-97041 GCA_009831015.1 Picea engelmannii
AAATTTGAAAAGAATAAATGATTTTACTTATATATAAAATTGAAAACGAAAACATCTCGAATTAATTGAAAAGATTTTGGAAACTTGAAAGTTAAGTATAACTCAAATTATTTAAAAACCATGCATACCTTCTCTCTGTTTATATTTCGGTAATCTGATTTAAAAACCATGCCTTCTGTGTTTATATTATGGTATAATCATTTCATTTCTAAAGACATATGATTTTAAGCTTTTTCTTTACAGCCACTCCATTTTCTTTCCGGTTTCAAATATGTGATATTCGCTCCACCATTTTATGTTATTTGCGCACGTTGCTCCCCATATTCAATACAATTGAGTTATCGACACTAAGAAATTGAGAACCGGTAACGCTTCTCAATACATAAATATTATTAATATTAATATCAATATTGCACGAACTTACTCATTTGGATGTACACAGAAATCGGAAAGATAAAGCATAGCGCCATATTAATCGCATCTATGGGGAGCCAAACAGAAACCCTTTATATTTATCTATGCATTTAGTGAAAAGCAGAGGCACATTTGATTGGATATTATTCCATCATCCATCCATGTCCATGGATTTCCTCTATTATTAGTCCTTGACTTTATATTATTATTAGTCCTTGACTTTATATTAGTTTGTGTTTCACTGTAAATTTTTTTTGCTTTTCCAAACTTTGTACATAAGAGAAAATAAATAATTATTTTTTATAATATTTAAATTTATAACAAAATGAATGTCTTATTGCAAAGATTTGATAAATAATCTAAGCTTTCGATCTATTATAGCTTTTACTTTACTAAATCTATGATGCTTTTTCAAATGTTACATACGCTAAGTTATCAATATACTATAACTTTATTGATTATCTTTCTACGTCCTCAAATAGGCTCTAACCGCTTTAAAGGTGATGCATTATATCACCTGGAAAACCGATCTGTGTATGCGGCGGATCTCTGAGGTGAGCTTTGACAGCATTATGACCGCTCACCTGGCAAACCGATCTGTGTATGCGGCGGATCTCTGAGGTGAGTTTTGGCAGCATTATGACCGCTTTAAAGGTAATGTATTATATAGAAGGACTAGGGTTACCCACAGAGATACATAAATATGCTACGATTCCCGGATCAAGCTGGTGTTCCTGCCGCTCACGGGTCTTCAGTTTCTTTTTTTTTTCAAATGTTTACAAATCCTTTGTAAATATTTACATCTTTTTTCAAATGTTTACAAATTCTTTGTAAATATTTACATATCTGAACATATCCTTTGCCAGTTTAAAGTTTTTACATTTGCCGGTTTTTATATATCCTAAGTTTGGAGCAGATTATATCTTAAGTTTTTACATTTGCCAGTTTTTATATATCCTACCTTACTGTTTGCAAGTAATTTTGGTTTACTTCCTAAATACTTTAAAAATAGAATTAACTTTCTATTTACTTCATATTTGCTTCCTATTTAATGATCAACTTTCTACTTGCTTCTTATTTACTGATCAACTTTCTACTTGCTTCCTATTTACTTTTTATTTAGTATTTAATATTTACTTCTTATTTAATATTTACTCTTTGTTGCTAGTAAAATTAGTAAAACAGTCAATGTGCAGTCTAGGTAGCCTGGCAAGCAACATTAAGTTCGCTCCTTTCTTGGAATAACGATAGTCCATTTGCTGCAACACAGAATCAAAATACCATTAGTACTACTACACAGAACCGCATATTGCGCATAACAATAGGGTAATGCGTTCTCTATGGATAAAACTCTCTAATTATAGAAGATGCATTGATGATGAGCATCGTTTTCCCTCTCGTGTTCTCCCAAAAAAACAGGTGATCAGACCAAAATAAGATCTTGATCATTGCCACAGGGGTCAAGGCCACTGATAAGAAAGCCATAGCTATGGGAGGCAATGTCAAATTAAGTACACACTGCATCAAATCCCAATATTACAATAACAATATTCTTCACCATTCCCCAATACACTGCTTAAACTTATTTATATAACACTCCCTATCTCCTCAGAACATTCTAGAGAAGGAATATTCTAGTAGGTGGAACATTCTACTAAACCTTCTCACCTTTATTATGTTCACACTATTACATGAGACTTATTTATTAGAATCGATCTCCATATATAATAATACATAACCATGAAAAAAGGGAATTTGTTTTTCTATTTTGTAGATTTTTTGACGAAAAAAAAGAGGGTTGCCACACTCTGGAGAATTCTTGTAGTTTTATGTGAAGAAATTGAAAAAAATGGTTGTAGATATGAGTTCCTCTTGGAAAAAAAAAACAATTTAAAAAAAAAAATCATCCGAAATGGAGTCCGGGAAGTGAAGTTATCATCATTTTAAAATATGTTAATTTTCAGGGTTTCTTCCACAGACAACAAAGTGATTTTATTGATTTCTATAGCACTCGAAGCCGAATTTTCCCAAACAAATTACAGATTTGAGTTCCTCTTTCAAAAATATCGCATTTCAAAAAATAAAATCATCTTAATCATGGCTCCAGTATTGAATATATCGTTGATTTAAAATCAACCATTTTCTAGGGTCTTTGTGATGGTGGCAAGATTGCAGAGTTCATAACTTTTCATAGGGTGTTCAGATTGTTTCCATATCAATGCTATTATATAGAGTATTTTCAAATATTTCCTTTGGTATATTATATGTGGTGTTTCCAATGAATATTCACTCTCGAATCCTCATGGAACTTCAACAGAATATTGAAGCCCTCAAGACAAGAATGAAAAAAGGTGTTTAGGAAAGTGTTCAAAATCTTAAGGAACTTGCAATTATGCAGGACATCAGGGACAAATATAATCAAGAAGCATCTACTTGGTATGATTTTGAGGCCTATTATGATGATTGGCATATAGATAGTTGTCATTTCTGGGATGAGAACCACTTCCATCTTCTATTTGATGAATCTACTCCACCTTATGCAGTGCACATCATGGAAAGTAAACGAGAGTCGTCTATGCATTTTCTTCTTCACTTTTTCTATTCTCCAGTAGTAGTGGATGATGTTTTGTCTGGTTCTATATATTTGGATCCACATGACCAATGTTAAACTTTGGAGCATCATTTTCAGTTGGCTAGTGAGTTCCAACTGTTAGCGATAATTCTTGTCTTGGGCTCGAGAGCATCCAGGTATGCACATTGCACAGGAAGTGCCCAAGCGCAGCACGGGAGAATCCTTTTTTCAATGACGCATCAAGCGAGCGGGCAAAGTTTTGTTGTCGGTGGCCGAGATCCACCTACATATTTTATCGACGGTCATCGGGTTTTCGGGGCTACCGGGTTGCCCGAAATTTAGCACAGGGGACAGCTCCCATATTTTAGGACAAATTTGGGTCATCGGATCCAATTGGGACAGTTGGCTGCCAGTCGGCATATCAAGGATCGGGGTTTCAAGAGTCAAGGAGGTGTCTGTTCATTGCAGTTGAAGTCGTTGATCGGTGAAACGCCGAAAGCACCTTTGGCGCCGAGCCCATGGTATTAGCCCCAGGTCATATCAAGTGAGCCTGTAAAGGGGGACAACCACTTTTATAATAGCGCTTACTATCCGGGCTGTCCATCTGAAGGACGCGCGGCACGCATCTATGCCATGTCGGTATTCGGGAGTTCGAGCTATAAGCACTCCTCGACATTTCACATTTTGGAACCCTGAGCCCCGAAACGCCAAGAGCATCCAGGACTTGGGGCCCACAACATCGTCGGGAGGATTCAGAACCGTCAGATCACAAGGACGTGCGGCGCACATTCGTGTCACGTTGGCATTCAGGAGTTCGAGGGGTAAGCGCTCCTCTTCATTTCACCTCTCGAAACCTCGAACCCCGAAACGCCGAAAACACCCAGACTTAGGCCCATGGTTTGGGCGCCCGGTCACATAGGAGCAAGACTAAAGGAGGGGTGCTAATGTCTCATACACGGGCGCGCAATATTTTCGAATTAGTTTAGAACCATCAGATCAGTGAGGGGACGCGTGGCAATTATTAGGCCTTCTCGGCATTCCACCCATCACGATTTTGAAGGGGGAAAGACCTGCTCTTTCTCATCCATGAACCCCGAAACGCCGAAAGCACTCTGGAAAATAGGCGAGAGGTCACGGCCCGTGGTCACTCAAGGGAGTAGAAGGGGTTATACCGAAAAGGCCAAAAGCGCTAAGAGTTTCAGAAGGGGGGCACTATGTCTCCAGATGTTGGTTCGACGTGATATAAATCCCGATGCCTGCTTGGGATAAATGAGATAAGAGATAAGGTGGTTGAAGCCTCACTTCACTTATTAATTACAAGGAATGAACGTCCCGGCTGGAAGGTCTACCCGAGACGGTCCTCTGTACTGGTTCTTTTCATGGAAGCCACGCCGAGTCCTCAACTCGCCAGGGAAGCCTACACATGCTAATTCAACATTTAAGGGCTCAGCTACCCCCTGGCGCGAGCCATGCAGAATTAAGGTGGCGTATGACAGGAGAAGTGCAGGCCGAATTTGATTGAGGAGACGCCATACATTGAAATCCCTAAGACGCCGCTGCTAAGCGAATTTTTCTGAGTATATAGGCTCATTCTTTGTATTTTGTAAGGTATCAATGGTAGAGCAAAGCTCCCGATTGTAATGTTTTAACAAACGCTCTAGTTCTCTGGTTATGCATCTGTATGTAAGATTTATTGTTTTATGAAAGACAGTTTCCCTATTTCATCTAGTTTTCATCTCATACTGAGGGAGTTCATGATTGACTGATTCACATGAATTATTGCAGTTGTGTTATGATAAAGGTTTTATTGTGGCACTATTGTATTCTCTGGTTTTCTGCATTTGAATGTAAGAAGATCTCGCGTTTAAATGCATTCTCCTACAGTCTGCTGGAAACCTGATGTTGACAACAGACCTTTGCATCTCTCTGATACAAGTCTTCCCCCTACTCACCCTCACTACAACTCGCTATCTGAAGTATGTCCAAGACCTCACCTGCCCATGCATGCCTGGCCTAGTTTCGGAGTTGAAACAATATCGTCCGAGACTACTTCCATTTGATCACCCCTTTCATACACAAATCATGACATAAACTGATGGGCATCGGGCTCTGCTCCTGCTGCAATCCAGGAGTGACTTCCGTAGCCAACACCAACATTTTTAGAATGGAGTTGACAAGAGAACTTGGACATGGGACCCATGTTTACAGTGGTGGTTGGACTACTTTAATATGGTAGCTCATATTCCTACATGGGACCTTGATTCTCCAACCTATTTCAGCATTATAGTCCACACTTAGACATGGTACCTTGGTATATGGTGGTACACCCTCATAAAAATCATTGAGGACAACACTTTCATAAGGGGGATATAATGTAGTGTAGCTATGGGGAATAATATGGGGCACTTAGGGAAGTACCCAAGTGGAATAATAGTAGATAACTATTTCTATGTGTAAATGACACTTTTAATAAATAAGGCTTAGTGTGAATGCAATAAATGTAAGAGGACTTACTAGAGGGTTTATCCTCTTGAATGTTCTTAGGTGGTTGGTAGTACTATATAAAGGGGTTCAAAGAAAGTAATGGACAAGTTGAGAAATATTGTATTTGGAGTGGTATCTCATTAGGAGATTTCCCCCTCGAAGAGGCAAGTGAACAAGAGTGGATCCCTTCCTTACTAAGATATATCGTATGGTGTTTCCCTACCTTAAGCATTTGATAATAATAAAGTGGGATTTTCTATATTGTTCTCTCGATCTTGTGTAGCGATAGTATTTGTAGATCTTTGGAACTTCTAGTATACCTAGGGAGGTAATAAGGGGTACCTACAGAGGTACCTAATGGGAATGTGGTTATGTATTATTATGTATGGAGGCTAATTCTAGGAAATGAAGCCCATGTAATAGTGTGAACACAATAAAGGTGAGAAGTTTTGCTAGAATGTTCCACCTACTATAATATTCCTTCTCTAGAATGTTCCTAGGAGATAGAGGGTGTTATATAAAGAAGTGTAAGCAAGGAGCATAATGATGAATATCTTTATTGTAACTAGCAAGGATTGCTTGAGGAGTGCATTCCTTAGGAATAATATATGGTGTTACCCTACCTCAAGGGTTTTGACTATTTCTTGTGTTGAGTATTTTGGTGAATGATTTGAGTTATCATTCTATCTTATACTTTCATATTTGTTGTGGAACTTAACATTTAGTATCAGAGCACTCTCTTCAGCCAAATAAAAGAAGAAAAGTTTGGTTCTTTTTGAAGATTTTTTCGAGGGGAAAAAGGGGGTGGTGCACTTTAGACTCAGTTCTGAAACTTTCTACACAATATTTTCATAAAAAAAAATGGATATTTATTTCCTCTCGGAAAAATACCCAATTTCAAAAAACCAATTGGCTAAAATGGAGTCTAGGAAGTGAAGTTATCAACATTTTAAATTCGACAATTTTCATGGTTTTCTGGAAAAAGCCATGTGATTTGCACAATAAGTTATTTTTAAACCCTAGTTTTTTTTTAAGATTTCTTCCAAACAATATGTATTTTACTGGAAATGATGATGGCCCTAGTATTGAAGAATTTATACAAAATCAAAAATCATCATGGAAAGAGCAATGGAAAATTTGTCTACATGATGGTTTCAAAGAAGATGCTTGCATATGGTGGAACTCATTTAATTATAATGAGTTGATGACACTTTCTAATGAAACATATGAAACATTAATTTTAGATAGGTGGTATCATGTTGGAAAAAGGGATACAAAGAGAACCAAGGGTTTTTTTCATATGGAAACTCTATATTATAGGTTCATGGTTGAATTCATAAAGAAAATGTCATTGTTTATATTAACCCTAGTCGTTGACAAAATTTTATCAATGTTCATTTGATTAATAGATTGCAAGTTTTGGAAAGGAATATTCAAAGCACACAGGTTGAGGGTGAAAATGTTCAAATTTTTAAAGATTTGAATGTTACCATGGATAACTATGTGTTGCATTCTAATTTTTGTGCCATTGATATGAATGTTGTGGATATTATTCTTGGATATCCTTGGATGGAAACAATTGGTATAGTTAATATTAATTTGGAAAAGGAGTTTGTGAAACTTTGGTATAAGAAAATTAAAGTTACATTGCAGGATGTGTCTCTTAGTAAGAAAGAAGGGCCCACAGGGACAAGCAAAGAGGTTATTGTAGAATTTGAAGTTGCATTGAGGCAAAGTCTACAAAAGAATATGAAGCAAATCCCCAAGGAAGGACACAATAAAGAAGCCAAGGATGCCATTGAATCAAAGGAACATCATATTGCAGAGTTGAAGAAAAAAGGAAAGGTTCCTAAAGTTGTTGTATATTTCCATCCACACCATACAAAGAAACAACAGTCATCAAGGTAGGGGCGTGTGCATCAACACACTTGTTATGAAACAACATGGCACCAAAAATGAAACCAATCAAGAGCCGCATGGATGAATACCATCACTTCAGGACGATATTAGGATAGATCAACCATCCAATGGCACCAAAAGTGTGATAAGGATCAAGATCATGGTGGAAAGGCAATAGTTGGACATCATGTTTACCTTCCATTAGAATGGATGGTCATAATTGGTACCAGTTGGATACACTGCTTAGCCAGTCATATTGTATGGTTTCTTCCCATGTTTCAAGCTGGATGAAACATGTGAAGGGGGAAGTAATCTAGTATACCTAGGGAGTTAATATGGAGTACCTATGAAAGTGTTATCCTTAACTCTTGTTATGAGGGTGTACAACTATATACCAAGGTCCCATGGATAAGTGTGGACTAGAATGATGAAGTAGGATAGAGAACTAGGGTCCCATGTAGAAGTGCTAGCCACTATGTTGAAGTAGACGAAGCTCCACTATAAATCGGGGTCCCATGTAGGAGTGCAAGCCACCATGTTGAAGTAGTCCAACTTCCATGGTAAACCTAGGTCCCATGTTCAAGTTCTCATGTGAACTCCATGCTGAATATATCAGAAATCGATAGTCAGCTGAAAATGATGCTCCCAATATTAACACTGGTCATGTGGATCCAAATATGTAGATCTAGCCAAAAACTCATCCACTAGTACTGGAGAATAAGAAAAATAAAAAATAGGATTCAAAGAAGCCTTTTGACTATTCCCCGGGATGTGCTCTATGCAAGGTGGAGTAGAGTTATCAAATAGAAGATGAAAGTGGTTGTCATCCCATAAATGAAAACTATCCATATACCAATCATCAAAATCATACCAATCATAGGATTCTTGAATATATTCGTCCCTGATATCCTGCATAATATCTCTCTCTTACATTTTAGCTATGGTCTCTTGAATATTTACACAACTGTCTGTGATGTCTTACAGAGTGTCCTTGATGGCTTCCATAGTCCAACCAATATTTTTGAGGTTCATGAGGATTGTAGAGTGAATATCCATTGGAAACACCACATACAATATACCAAAATAAATATATTAAAGTTATATATCCAATGGAAGTGATCTGGTAGAAATCTAAGCACCCTATCAAAATTTATGAGCTCTACAGACCTGTTGCCATCACCAAAAAACTTTAAATGTGGTTGACTTTAAATCAGGGATATATGCCTTTCCGGAGCTCCGATTCTAACGATTTTTTTTTTAAATGGGATAATTTTGCAAGAGGAACTCAAATGTACATTTTTTGGGGGATGAATTTGGCACCAATTGCTACAGAAATCAGCAAAATCGCAAGACCGTTTGCGGAAAAACCCTAAAAAATTGCAAATTTTAAAATGTTGATAACTTCACTTCCCAAACTCTATTTCAAACAATTTGTTTTAGAAATTGGTTGTTCTTATGAGAGGAACTCATATATATAACCAATTTATACAAAGTATGCATAGAAAGTGATAATAATTATCCATAGTTTAGCGACCATTTTTTCTTCTTGAAAAAAATATGCAAAATACAAAGAAAAAAACTCTCTTTCTTCGTGGCCAAAGAAAGTGCTATGATACAACTTGTTAAGTACCAAATTTATACAAATATAATCACCAAAAAATATCTAGAGAATAATATAGAAACCTG
Organism: Picea engelmannii; assembly: GCA_009831015.1. Lineage (NCBI taxonomy): Eukaryota > Viridiplantae > Streptophyta > Pinopsida > Pinales > Pinaceae > Picea > Picea engelmannii. The sequence continues at coordinate 92,010 of ML807800.1, forward strand.
CACTTTATTATATGAAAACCCTTGGGGTAGGGCAACACCGTACATTAGATCCTATTAAGGAAGGGATCCACTCTTTTTCACTTACCTCTTTGAGGGGGCAACCTCCTAATTAGATACCACTCCAAATACAATAATTTTTTACTTCCTCATTACATTAATTGAACCCCTTTATATAGTTCTACCAACCACCTAAGAACATTCTAGAGGAGGAATCTTCTAGAAGTAAAACCTTCTAGTAAGTCCTCTTACATTTATTGCATTCACACTAGGCCTTATTTATTAAAAGTGGAATTTATACATAGCAATACTTATATACTATTATTCCCTTTAGGTACCTCTATAGGTAACCCATATTATTCCCCCTAGCTACACTACATCCAGACAACAATATGGGAAGTGAAGTTATCGACAATTTAAAATCTACAATTTTTAGGGTTTTTCTAGAAAAAACCATGTTATTTGCACAATAAGTTATTTATAAACCTTAGTTTTTATTGAAGATTTATTCCAAGCAAGATGTGATTTCAAATATCTTGTGTAGTGTATCTAGCGGGAATAATATGGGGTGCCTAGAGAGGTACCCAAGGGGAATAATAGTATATAAGTGTTTCTATGTATAAAAGCCACTTTTGATAACTAAGGCCTAGTGTAAATGAAATAAATGTAAGAGGACTTACTAGAAGGTTCATCCTCTAGAATTTTATTAGGTGGTTGGTAGCACTATATAAATGGGTTCAAGCAATGTAATTGAAAATTCAATAAGTATTTTATTTGAAGAGGTATCTCATTAGGAGGTTTCCCCCTTGAAGATGCAAGTGATCAAGACTGAATCCATTCCTTAATAGGATATGTTGTATGGTGTTTCCCTACTCTAAGGGTTTGATAATAAAAATTGAGATTTCTTCCATATTGTTCTTGGATTTATTTTGGTGTTTTTTTATTCATATATTTGGTACTTAACAAGTGGTATCTGATCACTTTCTTCGGCCACAAAAAGGGTCAAACTTTTTTTCTCTATTTCATAGATTTTTTCCAAAAAAAAAAGAGGGCCACGACACTCCAGATAATTCTTGTCACTTTCTGTTAGAATTTTTAGAAACTAATTGTAAATATGAGTTCCTATCACAAATACAACCAATTTCAAAAAAAGAAATCGTCTGAAACGAAGTCCGGGAAGTGAAGTTATCATCATTTTAAAATCTGTTAATTTTCAGGGTTTTTCCACGGACGCCAATGCGATTTTACTAATTTATGTAGCACTTGGGACTGAATTTGCCCAAAACAATTAGAGATCTGAGTTCCTTTTTCAAAAATATCTCATTTCAAAAAACAAAATCCTATGAATCAGAGCTTCGAAAGTGAAGATATCATTGATTTAAAATCAACCATTTTCTAGGGTCTTCGTGACGGCAACAAGACTGCAGAGCTCATAAATTTTATAGGGTACTCAGCTTTCTACCAGATTGGTGCCATTGGATAGCGAATTTTAAGAGATTATTTTTGGTATACTATATGTGGTGTTTCCAATGGATATTCTCTCTCGACTCCTCATGGAACTGCAATAGAATATTGAAGCCCTTGAGACAAGAATGCAAAAGGGTGTTCAGACAAGTGTTCAAAATCTTCAAGCACTTGCAATTATGCAGGACATCAAGGATCAATATAATCAAGGAACATTTGCTTGGTATAATTTTGAGGTCGATTGTGATTATTGGTATATGGATAGTTGTCATTTTGGTGATGAAAACCACTTCCATATTCTATTTGATGACTCTACTCCACCTCATGTAGATCACATCTTGGAAAGTAAATCAGAGCCTTCTATGCATATTCTTCTTCAATTTTCTTATTCTCCAGTAGTAGTGAATGATGTTTTTGTTGGTTCTACATATTTGGATCCACATGATGAGTGTCGATATTTGGAGCATCATTTTTAGTTGGCTAGTGAGTTCTGATATCTTCAACATGGAGTTCACATGAGCACTTAGACACGGGACCCAAGTTTACAATGGCAGTTGGACTACTTCAGCATGGTGTCTTACATTCCTACATGGGACTCGCGTTCTCCATCCTACTTCAGCATTATGGTACACACTTATCCATGGGACCTCAGTATATGGTGGTACACCCTCATAACAAGCATTGAGGACAACGCTTCCATAAGGGGTATGGAATGTAGTGTATCTAGGGGGAATAATATGGGGTACCTAGGGAGGTACCCAAGGGGAATAATAGTAGATAAGTATTGCTATGTATAAATGCCACTTTTAATAAATAAGGCCTATTTTAAATGAAATAAATGTAAGAGGAATTACTAGAAGGTTCCTCCTCTAGAATGTTCTTAGGTAGTTGGTAGCACTATATAAAGGGGTTCAAGCAATGTAATGAGCAATCTTATTAGGATGTTTCCCCCTCGAAGAGGCAAGTGAACATGAGTGGATAAATTCAGTAATATGATCTATTGTATCATGTTTTCCTATCCTAAGGTTTTTCATAATAATAAAGTGTGGGTTTTCTACATTGTTCTCTAGATCTCGTGCATGGTGAATGTATCTGCAGATATTTGTAATTAAAAAAAAAATCGGGCGAAACAAAGTTAGGGAAGTGAAGTTATCAACATTTTAAATTCAACAATTTTTTCATGGTTTTTCTGAAAAAAAATCCTCACAATTTGCACAATAAGTTATATTTTTATAAAACCCTAGTTTTTGGTTGAATTTTTTTAAGCAAGATGTGGTTTACAGGAAGGAAAAATAAATAAAAAAATAAAAAATAAAAAATGATGGTCTTAGTATTGAACAACATATCAAAAATGACAAGTCATTATGGAAAGAGAGTTGGAAATCTCATTTACACTATGGTTTCAAAGAAGATGCTCTCATATGGCAACAATCACTTAACTATAGCGAGATGATGGCGGTCTCCAATGAAGAATTTGAAAATGTATTGTTCGATAGGTGGTATCATGTCAGAAAAAAGGATATAGAGAGCACCAAGGGTTTATATGGCCACTTTGTATTACAGGTTCATGGTTGTATTCACAAAGAAAAGGTCATTGCTTGTATTAACCCTAGTTTCGAGATTTTTTTTATCAATGCTCAGTTGGTTAATAGATTGCAAGTTAAAACAAAGAATATGAAGAACACACACATTGAGGGTAACAATATTAAAGTTTTAAAATATTTGAAGCTCACCATCGACAAATATGTATTGCATTTTGATTTTTTTTTGCATTGATATGAATGATGTGGATTTTATTCTCGAATATCCTTGGATGGCCACAATTGGTACAATGAATATTAATGGGGAAAATAAGTTTGTGAAAATTTGGTACAAGAAAAAGAAAGTTACATTGCAGGATGTGTCTCTTAGTAAGAAAGAAGGGCCAATGGGGGAAAGAAAAGAAGTTATTGCATAATCCAAAGTTGCATCAGAGGCAGAGCCTATAGAAGGACATGAAACAAAGCCTCAAGAAGGACACAACAAACAATCCAAGGAGATCATTGTCTCAAAGAAACACCGTATTGAAAATTTAAAGAAAAAAGGATCGATTCCTAAAGTTGTTGCATATCGCCACCATATAGAGAAACAAAAATCATCAAGGAAAGGGTATGCACATCAACACACTTATTATGAACCGACATGGCACTATAAAGGAAACCAATCAAGAGACATATGGAGGAATACCATCACTGCAGGACAATATTAGGATAGAGCAACCATCCCATGGCACTGACGACATGATAAGGATCAATATTAGTGTGGAAAGGAAACAATTAGACATCATGTTTGTCTTCCATTAGGATGGATGGATGGTTGTACTTGGTACCAGTTGGTTACTTTGATTTTCCAATCATATTGTATGGTTTCTTCCCATGTTTAGACGATGAAACATGTGAAGGGGGGTGGAATGTAGTATACCTAGGGAGGTAATATGGGGTACCTTGGAAGGTATGTTATGAGAATGTAGTTATGTATTATTATGTATGGAGGCCAATTCTAGTAAATAATTCTCATGTAATAGTGTGAACACAATAAAGGTGAGAAGGTTTACTAGAAGGTTACACCTACTAGAATATTCCTTATCTAGAATGTTCCTAGGAAATAATGAGTACTATATAAATAAGTGTAACAAATGTATTGGAGCATAGTGAAGAATATTGATATTGTAGTAATCAATCATTGCTTGAGGAGTGTTATCCTTCTGAAAGGATTAATATATGGTGTTACCCTACCTCAAGGGTTTTTTCTATTTATCGTGTTCAATATTTTATGCGAATGATTTGGGTTTATTTCTAAAGTTATATTTTTATATTTATTGTGGAACATACCATTTGTGGGGAACATAACACATTTACTTACTTTTTTTTCATGTATTTTTTAGGGAATATAAGAGTATTCCCCTAGATTCCCTTAGGTTATCATTATGTTCGCAAACTTTTCCTTATATTCACAACAATATTTTCTCTCATCTTGATTGATAAGATCATAGGGAAACATGAATCCTATCCACTTACCCCTTACTCTCCAAATCACAATTTTTTTTCAACACTCTTACAAATACCTTATTTGTGCTCTTTACCTACCCATGTGCTCTTGCATAATATTGAATAATATGGATTTCTCTTGTGGAAATCATAAAATTCATTTTCGCTTATAATGTGATCGAAATAAGAGATCTAAACATGCAAAAAACACATTTAAACAAAAACTTTGGTATCATTGTGGTGTTTCCTTCTAGACAACACATGCTTTTTCCCACTTAGTAAATAAGTTGATCTCTAGAACGATATTATTTGTTTGGATGAAATAATTAATGTAGTCTCACAAATAGTGCTCAAATGTCTAAATTTATAAAATGGGGTTTAATGCATGAAAATATCCCTTTGGTGAGATTCTCTTTGGAAATATTAATGTTTCATCATAACTTACAATAATCCTTGAAAATCATCAACTATCATAGCCTTAAGCATACAATATTTTTTGTTGTCCTCGTCACATAGAAATGTCCTTATATGACTCCCTAATGCAC
>ML807800.1:124721-189987 GCA_009831015.1 Picea engelmannii
TATATTGGAATATGACATGCTCTTTTTGCTTCCAGGTGAAACTTTCAAAATGCATGAATTATAAGGGAGAAAACTTATGCAGGGATGGCCACTACTGATACCAATAACATTTCAATACTCTTTTCCCTGAAGATTGTCCAGGGCCATTCTTGTGCTAAGAATGGCAACATAAAAGACTAACTTGAATTTAGAGTTTTTTCACTTGGAGCATTTCTCGAATTGGCTTTTGAAATGCAAGAATAACAATGCTATAGTCAAGTGTGAGGAATAACCATCCTTAGTTAAGTGTGAGGAATAGCCATCTTAGAAGGAAGACTTCACAACGGCTCAAAGTGTAACTTCAAAGTGTAAGAATGGAGAAACTTCTAAGAGGGATGGCTATCGAGCAAGCTTCATCAGTATAAAAGACTAACTTGGATGTAAAAGAACTTTTCATAATGGTCAGGGTTTTAAGCTTTTGGTATTTTATCTATTTTTTATTAAATATGACGTAGAATGATGGAATATCTTTTTATTATTTATTTATTTATCATAATTTTAAATAGAAAATAAGACATTTCTTGAAAAGATTGGTTCTTGATGACATTTAATTTTTTTGACGACTCTAGGTATATTTGGAGATGACGTTTAATTTTTAATTTTTTTTATGAAGTTAGATATATTTGAAGAGGTCTTGATGAGTTAAGGGAATTTTAGGATTTTTTCATTCAATTTTGCTTTCAATCCAATTTCCTCATTCTAATTTTCCTTATACCTCTAAACCATCTATGCAAATGCATCATGACATTTTTGCCCTAAGTTTAATCTTATCGATTATATAACATTTATCAACAATATCATTGACTATATAATACAATGCTCCACTATATATGTTGATGGGCTTCACACAAATTATGAACACTAAACAGATTTTTTTGCCCACAATTTGAATGTGACCGATTTTATTTTGGAATTTTAGAAATGGGCTTGGTTCCTTGTTTTTGTCTGGCTCATATTCAAATTCTAAATAAAAAATTTACATGATAAATATCCTTGATCTTTACTAATTTATGTACTAGATAAACATGCAAAGTTGATCAAATTTATATTTTTAATTTTTTACTTTTCACAATACATTTTTATTAATTTATGTACTAGATAGAAATCCAAATTTGGTCAAATTTGTATTTTTAATTTTTACTTTTCACAATACACATTTATACCCATTTGATGTTTCAAATCAAAATAATATGTGAATTATATTTATGTACAACCATAATGAATAAAGTAGTTGGCCGGAATCTCTAAATGAGATGAATTCAACCTTCCACATAAAACTAAACCAACAATTCCATCTCCTTAATTTTTAATTTTCTCCTTGATATCTTTGATGTTTCATTTCAAAATGATGTTTCATTTCAAAATAATGTTTATAATACGTGAAGTTATGTAATATAATACAATTACAATAAACATGGCAATCAGTTTACAAAAATTATACTAAAGCATGATATTAAATATCTACATCTTTATCGGGGCTCACCTTAAATGAAAAAAATCATCGAGTTAGCTCAAATTTAAGTGAAAAATTGAAATTGTTAGAGTTTTGGTTTTGAAAAAAGTTTTCACTATTATTATGCATTTTCAAATTCCATAAAGTCTTTAGTACATACAAAAGACATGTAATCACGTTAGTTATTAGTTTTTAAAATAATTTATATATGTTTAGATTAAGAATAACTTTTCACTTATTCTTTATAAAAGGTTATTATTCAAAATGGTATATTATTATTCAATGTGTTAAGTAGCTCAAATAGGCACTTGAAAAGATATCATGGGGTATTGTAAAATAAAATAAATCTCAATTATAAATGATATTTTAATTTACATATATTATAAAATGGAAGTAATGCACTATAAATATTTTGAAAATTCATAACATTAACTTGAATTAATACGTAGTGGAATTTGGAGTCTTGGAGTTTGGCCTTGAATTTCTAAGGCACGAAAGGATGACAAACACTATCGTGGAATGCGACTCAACCTTGATCATCAACATGATGAAGAGACTTCAGAACGGTACTAGAGTGGGCAAGTTTCAGAGACACTGGCGCCTGGCTCTCTTCCTACAGAAAATCCAGGAGCATCTAAAAACTCTGAACACAGTGGAGTTGCGTTGGGTCCGTAGGTCAGCGAATGGCCTGGTAGACAGACTAACCAACGAGGGGGTCGGCAAGGGCGGTTCAGAACTAGACACTACTTGGCTCAGTCTCCCGAATGACCAACGCAGAACAGTCTGCATCCAACTAGCAACAAAAGATCGTGAAGGTAGGTTAAGCAAGGAAGGTCACATCGAGAAGGGCAGTGCAAGCCCTGGCGGCAGGCAAGAAGGACCCAGGAAGGATATGATTGTTGAACACTTGATCACCAATGACCATGCAGGATCAGCATAAACAGTCGGTGGGGGTACGACAGCAAGACCCGCGACAGAAAGAATGGCGGGGAAAGCACGTGGGAAAGTACAGATGGCAAACCGCATGCAACAAGTGACGTAAGGCATGAGGGAGTGACATGGTTCAGAATCGATCCTCCAGGCCAAAGTACAGGTATGAAGAGCATCACAGTAGGATCTCAAGTGAGAAGGGACAGGGATCTGCACAGGGATAAAGGCCGAGTCATCACGATCATACGAGCCACCACCGGGAAAAAGGACGAGAGGGATCACCACTACGGACAAACCATGATTGGAAGGACAAGATCGTAGTAGGAGAAGATCAATAAGAGGAAAGACAACAGGAGTAGCCACAAACAAAAGGAGCGCAACTGTAGGGAAAGGAAGAATCCCGATGAAGTGAGGTATAAGCTGAGTAACCAACAAAGGAGTTGTGATAGACCAAATGGGATGGTGAGAATGAAGCGCACACACAGGAAGAGGAATCACCTTGGAAAGGAAGTTCTGAATAATCCACAACGGGTGTCAAGAATGGAGCAGGCAAAAAAATATGCGGCGGGCACCTTCCAAACTCTAGTTGTGTCAAAAGGAAAAGAGACCATCACCCGTTGGGAAAAGGAAATCAAAGAAAAACACAAAGGTAAAGCTTCAGATGCACTGGAACAAGAAGTGGACTAGGTAACTAATCTGGGGGCCACGTAGCTCAGGGAAACCCTCTACCATAAAACAATGGAGATGGCATGGCTAACTAAGATGATGATCGACAAAGTGAGTTCGGAAATGGAAGAAGCCAGGCAGAAGGACAACAAAGATCACAAGAAAATGCTAGACAAAATCCTAAGTCGCTTCAGTAGCCTGGAAATTATTACCAAACTACTAGTTGAGGTCGAGAAGGATCATAAATCCAAGATGGAGCGGTTCACTGCTCAATTTCACCTCTATCTAGTTATTTCCATCACATGGACATCACACTAGCTGATGGACACGACGCGCCATCCCACATTCGGAAGACTCGCACAATCTCCTAGAAGGAGGATAATAAGAAAAGGGTGGATGACGGGAAGAAACACATCATTTTCCTGGACAAGTGAACGGTTAGTTGAATGGTTAGTTCAGCCACTAACCCCCGGTCCTAGTGGGTAGTGTTATATCCTCAAATAACACAATCAAATTTGTTTATTTTAGGTGATAGGAAGTCATTGAAAAATACATTTCTAAATTTTTTAAGGTTCATTTTTTAGAGCCTTAGGTTTGTAATAAAGTTTGAAAAACAATCGATTTGGTTTTCCCTTCAAAAAAGTCAAAACTCAGGTTTCGGTGGCTAAGCGCCTTTCCAAAAGAGCTTCTAAGCCACCGAAAGTGAAGAAAAGTTTGTTTTTATTGTGTTGAGTCATCATTTTCAAATGATGATTCTGAGCGACTGAAGAATCTTTTTGAGAAACGGGAGGAATTTTTTGTTGATAACCTGTCAAAGAACAATAACCTCTCTCATTTTTCCTACAAGTGTCATAGATTGGGAGAATCAAATTCATCTCTGAGCCCTAATTTTTGAATCTCAGAATTTCCCTGTTTGACACATGTTTTTGAAATGCAGATCCCGGGCAAATGAAAATGAATCTCAAATAACTGAGAGAGGTTTTTTCTCACAACAAACCAATCTACAAAATCCTCTTCCAATTTTTACACAACGGTTTTGGTTTGAGAGATATGGGTAAATCGTTGAGCAACATATTTCCATAAATTTCTGTCTTTTCTAGCCACCTCACAAATTCGAATTTGAGATAGGAGAAGAGGTTATCAGATCCATCTTTTGAGGATCTGAAACTGCTTGTAAAGGATATAAATCCTATAAATTTTAGAGACTAAGGTTTCAAATTTGAGTTCTAGACTCTACTGTTATTGTGATACAGACACTTTCTTTAATATACTCAACCTGCAAGCTTCTTTCATTGTTATTGTCAGACTTTCTTTTCATTTCTATTCTATGCCTATGAGTTGAATTTGTTTCTTTATCTCTATTTTAATGTCCTATGGTAACTGTCATCTTACCTTTTATTATTAAACAAGAATCATAAGCAGCCACTGCTATTTTGTTGACCCATCATATATGGTTTATGTATGTTCTGGTTAATTGATTGCTTTCTTATCCATTTGATTTTCAAACCTATATGATAATATCTCTTGAAGGCATTGCACTGTTGGAATATAACTAGACTATCTTGAAGATACAATCCAGTGATTTAGATATTCATCTTGATCCAACCCCACACCCATTATTGAATAAATAATTACAAAAACAATTAAGTTACCAGGCATCTCTGAGATACAACCTAGGAGAGTTTCCTGAAGTGATAACAAATTGGCGTCGTTTCCGTGGAGAGGAGATTGAAGCTCAGCTTCCTTGGGAGACGACAAGATCCATCTTTGATGATAGACAAAGTCTGGACATCATTTGGTTGTAATCATCTATCTGGCGATTCCATGAAGGACGGATTCAGTGGAGACTCCATTGTTCAAAAATCTGTTGGTGACTCCACTGGTATGACATGAATAAGATCTTAGCGAATATGTATGTTTTCTGTGATTTTTCAAAGATTGTTGGTTTCTCTAATCTAGTGCCTAGTAGAGATGAATGGGAACGTAGTATTCCCAGATTTCGAGGAGAAGAGTGGGAAGTGCCATCTGAACACTTGCTGGATTTTCATGACTTTATTCATTGTCTTGAAATTGTACATGAGGATGTTCAAATTAATCTTTTTAGGTATTCCCTAGAGGGGATTGCTCTTGACTGGTTCCAGTCTCTTCCAATTGCCAGTATCAATTCTTTGGCAGATTTTCATGCCGCCTTTCATTTGTTTTGCAAAGGCATATTTTCAGCTGACCTTTTATATCCCGAATGTTTTCATGATTTCAATCTATTGAACAAATATCCAAATATTCATGAAGACTCTACTGCAGCAGAAGATATCTCTCATTGTGATCAAGGGATTGTTGATCCACATTATGACAACCATGGTGATGCTTTTGACATTGTATTAAATGCATCTATGTTAGATGGTTGTCATGAAGATCAGACTATTTCTTTTGAAAACTTTAAAGATGATGAGAAGATTGACACATCAGCAAAAGAAAGTTGTAGATTTGAGTTACAGTCATATGATTTGCAGACAAAGGGGAATTGCAGCAAAAATGAGAAGAGAGATGATGAACATAAAAGTTCAGATCAGTAGTTCATCATGCATGTTTCTCCGACAGAGGTTACGCACTTTACATCTAATTATGAGATCACTGAAAGCAACCTGCATCAACAATTCAGTCAATTGGAACAACAACATGAAGAGGTATTTCTTTGTGTCTTTCATGACCCTATTGCTGATTTTCTGGAATCTATGAGCAACATAAAGATCAAAATATTCTTGTCAGATGAAAGATGGTTCTATCATCTGTTCAAACCACATTTCTGTTGGTTATGCATTCCTTTTTCTGAGTTAAGATCAAGAACAGGTTCAGTTAATCAGTTTCTGATATGGCTTCATTGGAAGCGTGAGTTTACTTGATTAAGAGGCAGTATAGTTGGTTAGTGTAGGAGTAGGAAGCTAAATAAGCTCTTCATATGAGCATATAGATTGCTTTCAGTTTTCTTGAATAAGCAGAGAGGCATGTATTTTAGAAGTCATTTCTAGACTACAGATATGTTCTCAGACAGACCTAAAAACATAGTTTCTCAATTAAGATGCCAGTATGCATATGTTATTCAACAATGATAATAACAAGCAAACAACTTGTACCATTCTTGATCCATTAGAAGATATGCCTGTTGAATGATCTATAGAGGTCACCTCTTCTGCTTGGAGCCGATGAATGGTAGATCTATGGATAGGATTTCATTGGAGAGATTCAACTATGAATCTATTTTTGGCCAAGACAACAAACTTTCACTAGTTGATTTAAGCAAGGAAAGTCAGGGCTCGAAAGATAAATTGTGTACAATAGTGTAAGGGGAGCTTCTTCTAAAGATACAAGGTCTACACCAACTTCCACAACACTGGGATCATTCATTGAAGCTACTCCTCAACTCAATTTTCTCATACACAGTCAACAATAAGTTTAACCTACATGAGATGGGTCTCCTATCTAGTTCATACTCTGTTTTTGGCTTGAAGAAATAAGAGCATGGATGACAAACTTGGATAAGTAGATCTACTTCATAAATATGATGATACTGAAACTCTTTATGCATATGTTAAGCCTAAATGAATGATCCAAAAGCTTACACATAGTGATATATAAACTAAGAATAGATACATGGTACGAACGCTGAGTAGTACTATAGTATATAAACATATCCTCATAAGCCTAGAAGAAGAAGATCCTGAGCTGTAAATAAGGATTCATTTTTTCAATTTTGAAAATTATTCTTCAAATAGTGCTTTCGGTGGCTTAATTAGGCTTTCATAGTCTCCCTTAGCCACCGAAAGCAGAGCTTTCGATGGCTTAGAGGTTAGAATTTTGGCTCTCCTAGCCACCGAAAGAACAGAACAGGGAAGAATGCTACTATTTTTGCACAGATCCGAGTTCCCTTGATCTGAAAGCCATGAGGACAGTTCCAAATGATAAAATATAGTTAAATTCATCATTATCAAGGTTTTGTTTTTATTTTGGAGGTGCTTAGTCAAGGTGGATCTCAAACAAGTGATAATAGCAATGTTAGTTCTAGTCAAGTGCCACCCCCACCTATTCATCCAATGCATGGATTTTTCAACCTATATTTTTCCTCCCATACCTCTTACTAATACATATGGAACATTATAAATGGCTATGACTTGACAAGTGGATATCTAAAACTTGGTGGTACAATTTTTGGAAATGGTTACAGCAGGTTGTAGCAGAGCATGAGGAAAATGTAGTAGAGCCAGATCTTCAAGGAGTAGTCCCAGCTGGAAAAAAGATAACAGAGTATGCGGATTTGCCTTCACCTACACCTAAATAAGAGCAGGAGATGCAAGAAGATGAGGCATCAACCAACAAGCCCGAATTTTCAAAAATAAATCAACTGCTAAGACAAGTTTATGATCTTGAACTCCTTGACAGAGAAGTTAAGACTTGTCACACACCCACTACGACAACTAAGATTTTCTTTTTCTTTACGTCTTTTCTTCGAGGAATAGAATCCCCAAATTTCTATGGGGCCTAGCACAGACCCTCCCTTCTTCTTATCCTCCCCCATGTGAGCATTGGCTATGACCACAGGCCTTACCAAAAAGGCGCTTCCAGCTTTTGCGATTCGGGGAATGGCGGTGAAAGCGTTCCCCTATTCTCTGTCTTTCGAAATGATGAAACCCAAAAGGGTCTAACAGATCCTCAGCTCCTCCCTTGGGTTTCTTTTCATACGATGGGTCCTATGACCTGGTGTTGTTCCTCTAAATGCTTTCGGGGTTTCGCGATTTGGGAAATCGTGATGCAAGCGTTTCTCCTTTCCCTTTCGAATTCCTGGAACCCGAAAGCCCAGTATCATCCGGATCTATGGTTCATATCGTCGACTTGTTCAACGACCCAGATTAAATCCCAACATTCTACCTTTCGGGATTTCTGGCGAGGTCTTCACTCCTATTCCTCTGGTGTCTAGAACCCCGGTGGCTGTAGATATTCACCACACATCCCTACAAATGGGCGGTCCAGATTCTTTCGGGACTTCTCCTCCCTACCAAAAGACCCTGTCCGGTGATCTAGGGCTCATTCACAGAGCGCATCAGGGTTTCGCGTACCGGGATTTCACGACTGGCGAAGACGAGGGGTCTTTCCCTTGAGGTTCTCGGGTGCTGAAATGCCGAAACACCAAAACGTATTCATGTTAAACCATTTTGGGGTTTCGCATATCGGGATTTTGCGACTGGTGAATACAAGGGAACTTGCCCTTAGGTTTCTCGAGTGTCGAAACATCGAAACACAAAAACCTATTCTCATTAAACCATTTCGAGGTTTCACATATCGAGATTTCGTGACTGGCGAATACAAGGGAACTTGCCCTTGGGTTTCCTGGGTGCCAAAACACCGAAACACCAAAACCTATTCACGTTAAACCATTTTGAAGTTTCGCATATCGGGATTTCGCGACTGGCGAATACAAGGTAACTTGTCGTTGGGTTTCTCGGGTGTCGAAACGCCGAAACACCAAAACCTATTCATGTTAAACCATTTCGGGGTTTTGCATATCGGGATTTCGCGACTGGCAAATACGAGGGAACTTGCCCTTGGGTTTCCAGGGTGTCGAAACGCTAAAACACCAAAACCTATTCACGTTAATCCATTTCGGGGTTTCGCGACTGGCGAATACAAGGGAACTTGCCCTTGGGTTTCCCGGGTGCCGAAACGCCAAAACACCAAAACCTATTCACGTTAAACCATTTCGGGGTTTCGTATATCAGTATTTTGCGACTGGCGAATACAATGGAACTTGCCCTTGGGTTTCCCGGGTGCCGAAACGCCGAAACGCCGAAACGCCGAAAACCTATTCACGTTAAACCATTTCGAGGTTTCGCATATCGGGATTTAGTGACTAGCGAATACAAGGGAACTTGCCCTTGGGTTTCCCGGGTGCCGAAACACCGAAACTACGAAAACCTGAGAGAACCACTCTCTCTTGTATAAGGTTTCCAGACTCAGATCACATGATCCTTCAACGAGTTCTTGGATAATTATCCCTAGGCTTGGTGACCTGACTGAAAGGCCTTCCAAAATTACCGAGCTATGAACTCTGTGACAGGGGTGAAGTAAACTCGTAGGTTTACTAAAATAGTAGTCCTTTCAAAGAACTCACTCCAGCTCTGGAATGCGAGGGAACTTCCCGGAAGGAGGTGCCTTCGGGAAATCAAACCAGGGCATAGCGTGAGTCAAATAAATGCGACAAATCTCAAGGGAACGGACTCATAATCTGAACTTATTCATTCTATACATAAATCGATTATGGTCATATAAGTATAAGCATGCATCCATTATTTCCGATCAAAACACCAGGCAAACACTTCTATACAAAAATCATTTATAAGTGTACAAACATGAGCATGCGTCCAGAATATTCAATTCAAGATACGAGATATGCACACTTATCAGAAAAACACCAGGTGTGATGTGATTGCTGAGAGGGGTGCTCGTTTCCACCCAACCGTAGGCTCAGTGACTCCAAACGGATTTACCACTAGCCACCCCTGAGCTAGACCATGATGCTCGAGATCCAATCTCCTACTTCTAGCTCAATGGAAGTCAAGGACGAAGGTTACTCTCCTTCTCCTCTGTTCAGAACTCCCTGTAATTCTTGAGTTTCTCTTGGTTCTCTTCTACGATCTCTATCATGCGCATTCTCCTCTCTTCCCCCCTTTACCACAATTCCTCTCTTGCCTTTTTCCTTTGCAAGATTGCGTGTGGCACAAATTTCCCTGTCCGCGGTCAGGTCTGAGAGATTTTACGGATGGGCGGTTCACCCCCATCCCCTCATTAACTCTTGAGGAGCCTCCCCACCTACCAATCTGACGAGAAATCCATTCCAGGGTCAGAGAGTTGCTTTGGTCTTTGAGCAAGTAAAACCAGTACGGTACTGGCTCGGTGGAAGTTAACGCAACCATTCCAGGTCCCTTCCACCACCTCTCATTAGCCATCATGGTCTCTTTTAGCACATCCCTCTCTTAGCAGCCATGAAACACATATTCATAACATAATTTACATTCATCGACCTTTTATAAAAAGGTCCGTCAAATCAAACATTCGCGTCTTTGAGTTTGCCATAGTTCTTGGCCAATATAGTTATTTTTACAGATTGGGGGAAACAGGGTGTTACAATTCCCTCCCCCTTAAAGGAACATTGTCCTTTATGTTCTATTTATCAATATGACGTGTATGTACAGAAGTAAACAAAATCGAATATGCCTGTTTCATGGCACCTTCCATTTCTCAGGTAGCCTCATATGGGCCAAAATGTTTCCACTGCACCTTGACCTATGCAATGGTTCAGTTCCTGAATGGGGTTTCCTTTCTGTCCAATATGCATTGAGGTTCTGGCAGGAATTCTCCCTCCGGTTTCACCTATATCACAGACCAATCAATTATATGATTAGATTCATGTACATATTTCTTCAATAATGAAACATGGAAAACATTATGTGCTTTCACTGTGGTAGGAAGTGCTAGCCTATAGGCTACAGGTCCCACTCTATCTAGAACTTCAAAGGGTCCACAATACCGAGGTGCCAACTTGGCACAAGCTCCCATCCTTAGGGAACTCTTCCTGGGCCTAACTCTGAGATATACGTGGTCTCTGGTCTTGAATTCTCTTGGAGTTCTTTTTCGGTCGGCGTAACTTTTCTGTCTGTTCTGAGCGACCTTCATATTTTGTTTTATCTGAATCACTTTTTGTTCCATTTCTTTCAGCATGTCGGGTCCAATAGTAATTCTGTTTACGGGATTACTCCAACTAACTGGAGTGTTGCACAGTCTACCATAGAGGACTCTGAAAGGACTCGTCTTTAGGGATTCTTGGTAGCCGTTGTTGTAGGCGAATTCCACCAGTGGCAAGTAATCTTCCCACTTCTTGGGTTGATGCATTACATGCATTCTTAGCATGTCTTCCAATATTTGGTTCACTCTTTCCGTCTGTCCATCGGTTTGAGGATGATAGGCTGTGCTAAACAATAATTTGGTCTCCAGACCAACCATCAAGGATTTCCAAAATTTGGAAGTAAATTTCGTGTCTCTGTCAGACACGATCTCTTTAGGCATAACATGTAGTTTGAATATCTCCTTCATGAATATGCTGGCGATATCTATTGCCTTGCAAGTCGATTTGACGGGGATAAAATGGGAGGACTTGCTCAATTTATCCACCACTACCATGATGGCGTCATTCTGTTTGGTCGATGTTGGTAATCCGGTGATGAAGTCCATGGAAATGGTTTCCCACTTCCATTCCAGGATTGGTAGAGGTTGTAATAATCCTGCTGGGTGTCGGTGTTCTGCTTTAACCTGTTGGCATTATAGGCACTTAGCTAAATAGTTAGCTATGTATTTCTTTAACCCAGGCTAATAGAATTGTTTCCTAGTGGTCGTTATCATCTTTTGATATCCTGGGTGACTAGTATATGGTATTTTATGTAGTTCATCCATTATGAACCTCTTCAAGTCGTCACAATCTAGAATATACAATTTGCTTCTGTAAGTTAGTAGAACTCCATCTATCATCTGGTATCCTTCATACTTTATTCCTGTGGGTTCTTTCTCCAGGTACGAGGTCACGGTCTGGAAGAATGTGTCTATTTCTTGTGCATTCCTGACTCTTTCCTTGACATTTGTCTCACAGGTGCTCATCGCTGCCAGGTGAATTATTTTCATACTTTTGCTAAGGGCATTGACCACCTTATTTTCCTTTCCTTTAACATGTTTGATTTCAAAATGAAACTCACTAAGGAGGGCCATCCACCTAGCTTGTCTGGCATTGAGCTTTGGTTGGTCGAACAGATATCACAATCCACAGTGGTCTGTCATAAGTACAAATTTCCTTCCCAGGAGGCAATGTCTCCACGTTTTTAAGGCGTGCACTATGGCGACCAGCTCTAGATCATGGGTCACATAGTTGACTTCGTGATCATTCAATTTTTGAGATTCATAGCAGACTACACTTCCTCCTTGCATAAGGAGTCCTCCGAGCCCTTCCTTATAGGCATCTGTGCACACGAGGAAGTCATTTTCGGGATCAACGATCTTCAGCACGGGTGCATGGGTTAGAAGGTGTTTCAGGGATTGAAATATTTCTTCACATTCCTGTGTCCACGTGAATTTATCTCCCTTCTTTTGGAGGGCAGTGATTGGACAACCAATATTGGAGAATCCTTTTATAAATTTCCTATAGTATCCTGCTAAGCCCATGAAGGATTTGATATCCGAAACGTCCTTTGGGGTAGGCCATTCCATGATAGACCTGATCTTGTCAAGATCTACTGCTACTCCCTCTTCAGATATGACATGGCCCAAGTAATGTATTTGCTTCTGGAAAAAGTCGCACTTGCTAAATTTGGCATAGAGCTGATGTTCTCTTAGTACTTGAAGCACAAGTCTAATATGTTCCTCATGTTCCTCTCTGTTCTTGGAGTAAATTAATATATCGTCAATAAAAACTAGTACAAATTTGTCGAGGAATTTGCTGAGCACATTGTTCATCAAGCACATAAAAGTGGTAGGGGCATTGGTCAATCCAAATGGTACTACTACAAACTCATAGTGACCATATCTCATCCTAAAGGCAGTTTTGTGGATGTCTTCACCCTTGATTCGAACTTGATGGTATCCAGATCTCAAGTCAATATTTGAGAAGATGGAAGCACCTCCCAATTGATCGAACAGGTCATCGATCCGGGGTAAGGGGTACTTGTTCTTTATGGTTACCTTATTGAGTTGTCTATAATCTATGCACAGACGGAGGGTACCGTCTTTCTTTTTCACAAATAGGACTGATGCTCCCCATGGAGACACGCTGGGCTGGATATAGCCTTTGTCCATCATTTGTTTTAGTTGTAATTTAAGCTCAACTAGCTTGAGTGTGCTCATCCTGGAGGGTGTCCTAGACACTGGTGCCACTCCTGGTGCAAGTTCTATCGAGAGGTCAATGTCCCTTCTCAGAGGTTAACCCAGTACCTCTTCCGGAAATACATCCCTATATTCTCTTAGTGTGGGGTGATCTTCGAGGCTTGGTTTGTCATCTTCAACTGATTCCAACACCTGTATCGCATATAGGGGACATCCCTTTCTGCAATACTTTCTCATTTGAAGGGCTGATATTCGTCTCACCGAGATAGGTTTTTGGGTCCCTTGAAGGGTTATCCTTTTTCCTTCTTCACTTACACATTCTAAGGTTTTATGGTAACAATCCAGTCTGGCTTTATATGTGGCTAGCCAGTCCATACCAATCGACAGGTCATATGATCCTAGGGGTAATACGTTAAGGGTTGCTTGGGTGGGGAATTCACCCATAGTGAATTAGCAAGATGGTATGACCTCTGCTACCTTTCTTTTGGTGCCAGTGGCTAACTGTACCAACCATGGCTATGTGTGTTTATGTGGCTGTAATTTACACTTATCAATAGCCTTAGGGGCTATATAACTCAAATTTGAACCAGGGTCAATTAGAATAGACACTAGATGGTTGGTGATCATACCTTCCATTTCCACCACTGAAGCTTGGTGGTCAGATTGTTTATTATCCAAGGCTGCATAAATTTGCAGCACGCTCCTAGCCATGTCATTGACGGTGGTAGCTTCTTGAATGTTGTAAATTCTCTGACTGTTATGTTGTCGGTGTGGGTAGTCCCTCAGTAGATGTTCTTCTCCACAACCCCAACACTTCAAGGGTTCTTTCTTCAGGTTATCAATCTTTCCTGGGGTAGATCCAAAAGGTTTATTCTGCTCTGGGAGGGGAAATTCTGCTGGTGTACACTTCGGGTTGGGAAGCTCATCCTTGAGTCCTTCTTATAGTTTTTAAATCTTGGAGATTTAAACCCCTTTTTCTGGAATCCTGAACTATTCTTCTGCTTCCAGCCTTCACGAGGTTCTGTTCGATGCCCAAGATGTTCATAACAATATCTTGCCTTTCGGATAGTATCTTCTAGGGTCTTTGGCTCATCAAACTCAATCCTGTTCTGATAGTCCTTAGGTAGTCCACTGATGAATTGTTGCACCTTTTCCTTTTCTATTTTTATATAGGGTACGTACCTCAACAATTCGAGGAATCTGTTGACATATTCCTCTATGGTGCTTTGCCCCAGCTTGAGTTCATAGAATTCTTTAGTCTTTTCGTCAAAATACTTTTTCGACAGATACTTCTTCCTGAAGTATTTCTCAAACCGTTCCCAAGATAGGTCTTCTTCGTGAATCCATTTTATGTTCTTAAGGTCTTCCCACCAAATGGAAGCCTTCCCATTCAGGTTGAAAGTGGCTACTCAAGCCTTCAAATTTTTCAAGAAGTCATGGACTCTGAAATACTTCTTTAGTCCAAGCAGCCAAGCCTCCACTTCCTCTCCCTTCTTTATTTCACCATCGAAAGAGGGTGGTTTGGCCTTCTTGAATTCTTCCAGATTATGATTTTTGGAATGATTTCGCTTCTTCCATTTTCTTCGGGAATAAGAACTAGTTCTGCTACTAGAAGATCCCTATGAGTCACTAGTTTCCTTTCCAGAGGAATCGTCCATCTCTTGTCCTTTATCTCTGGGGTGAACCTTTCTCGAGGTGCTCCTCCCAGGGTGGCCACTTAAAGGGCCATGTTTCCGTATCCCAGGTGGGCTTTGACTTCTCTTTGTCTATCATTGGTCCATGTGACTGGTGTTAGGTCCATGCTGCAATTGTCTTCGTATGTCGGATAAGCTCTGTAGGAAGACTGCATTAATTTTCGTTTGCTTCTCTTGCTCTTTTATCAACCTCTCGTTGTCTGCCTTGCAACTCTGCAGTTCGACCATGAGGCTTCTCACAGTCTCAGCTAGATCTAGAGGGGTCTCTACCGCTCTCCTTTCGTCAGACTCTTCGTCTCTATTGTGGGAGCCATCCCCCACTTCGTGGTGTGTCACCATTCTATGCGTCTGCAGTTTCCCGCGGTTGATCGTCTGCTTGTTGTGCAGAAAAAAAACACTTGTTGTTAGTCAACATTATATTCATTCACAATCAGTGCATAATTCATATATATTTTTTTTTCAAATGCATACACGCAATAGGAAATTTTCATTCTTAACTTCGGCTTTTGATAAAGGGGGTTAAGGTAGAGGGTTGCTTCTTTTAAGAGTACTTCCAATGGAGCTTCTGCGCAACTCGTTCATGAGCCCAAGCAAGCCAAGTGTTGTAACCATGCTCTGATACCAATTTGTCACACACCCACTACGACAACTAATATTTTCTTTTTCTTTACGTATTTTCTTCGAGGAACAAAATCCCCAAATTTCTATGGGGCCTAACGCAGATCCTCCCTTCTTCTTATCCTCCCCCATGTGAGCATTGGCTATGACCATAGGCCTTACCAAAAAGGCGCTTCTGACTTTCGTGATTCGGGGAATCGCGGTGCAAACGTTCCCCTGTTGGGTTGCTTTTCATATGACGGGTCCTATGACTTGTTGTTGTTCCTCTAAATGATTTCAGGGTTTCACGATTTGGGAAATCACGATGCAATCATTTCTCCTTTCCCTTTCGAATCCCCAGAACCCGAAAGCCCGGTATCATCCGGATCTATCGTTCAGATTGTCGACTTGATCAACGGCCCAGATTAAATCCTAACATTCTACCTTTCGAGATTTTTGGCGAGGTCTTCACTCCTATTCCTCTGGTGTCTAGAATCCCAGTGGCCGTAGATCTTCACCACGTGTCCCTACAAATGGGCGCTCCAGATTCTTTCGGGACTCCTCCCTACCAAAAGACCCTATCAAGTGACCTAGGGCTAATTCAGAGAGCGCATCGGGGTTTCGCGTACCGGAATTTCACGATTGGCGAAAACGAGGGGTCTTGCCCTTGAGGTTCCCGGGTGCCGAAATGCCGAAACACCAAAACCTATTCATGTGAAAACATTTTCGGGTTTCCCATATCGGGACTTCACAACTGGCGAATACAAGGGAACTCGCCCTTGGGTTTCCCAGGTGCCGAAATGCTTAAACACCAAAACCTATTCTCGTTAAACCATTTCAGGGTTTCGCATATCGGGATTTTGCGACTGGAGAATACAAGGGAACTTTCCCTTGGGTTTCCCAGGTGCCGAAACATCGAAACACCAAAACCTATTCACGTTAAACCATTTCGAGGTTTCGCATATCAGGATTTCGCGACTGGCGAATACAAGGGAACTTACCCTTAGGTTTCCCGGGTGCCGAAATGCCGAAACACCAAAACCTATTCACATTAAACCATTTCGGGGTTTTGCATATCGGGATTTCACGACTAGAGAATACAAGGGAACTTGCCCTTGGGTTTCCTGGGTGCCAAAACGCTGAAACACCAAAACCTATTCATGTTAAACCATTTCGGGGTTTCGCATATCGAGATTTCGTGACTGGCGAATACAAGAGAACTTTCCCTTGGGTTTCTCGGGTGCCGAAACGTCGAAACACCAAAACCTATTCACATTAAACCATTTCAGGGTTTCACATATCGGGATTTCACGACTGGTGAATACAAGGGAACTTGCGCTTGGGTTTCCTAGGTGCCGAAACGCTGAAAACCTATTCACGTTAAACCATTTCAGGGTTTTGCATATCGGGATTTCACGACTGGCGAATACAAGGGAACTTACCCTTGGGTTTCCCGGGTGACGAAACGCCGAAAACCTGAGAGAACCACTCTCTCTTGTACAAGGTTTCTATACTCAGATCACATGATCCTTCAACGGGTTCTTGGGTAATTATCCCTAGGCTTGGTGACCTGACTGAAAGGCCTTCCTAAATTACCGAGCTATGAACTCTGTGACAGGGGTGAAGTAAACTCATAGGTTTACTAAAACGATAGTCCTTTCAAGGAACTCACTCCAGCTCTGGAATGCGAGGGAACTTCCCGAAAGGAGGTGCCTTCGGGAAATTAAACCAGGGCATAGCGTGAGTCAAATAAATGGGACAAATCTCAAGGGAATGGACTCGTAATATAAACTTATTCATTCTATACATAAACTGATTATGGTCATATAAGTATAAGCATGCATCCATTATTTCCGATCAAAACACCAGGCAAACACTTCTATACAGAAATCAGTTATAAGTGTACAAACATGAGCATGCATCCAGGATATTCAATTCAAGATACGAGATATGAACACTTATCAGAAAAACACCAAGTGTGACATGACTGCTAAGAGGGGTGCTCGTTTCCACCCAACCATAGGCTTAGTGACTCCAAACAGATTTACCACTAGACACCCCCGAGCTAGACCACGATGCTTGAGATTCAGTCTCCTACTTCTAGCTCAACGGAAGTCAAGGATGAAGGTTACTCTCCTTCTCCTCTATTCAAAACTCCCTGTAATTCTCGATTTTCTTTCATTTCTCTTCTATGATCTCTATCACGCGCGTTCTCCTCTCTTCCCCCCTTTACCACACTTCCTCTCTTTCCTTTTTCCTCTGCAAGATTGCGTGTGGCACGAATTTCCCCATCCGCGGTCAGGTTTGGGAGCTTTTACGGATGGGCGGTTCACTCCCATCCCCTCATTAACTTTTGAGGAGCCTCCCCACCTACCAATCTGACAAGAAATCCATTCCGAGGTTAGAGAGTTGCTTTGGTCTTTGAGCAAGTAAAACTAATACGGTACTGGCTCGGTGGAAGTTAACGCAACCATTCCAGGTCCCTTCCACCACCTCTCATTATCCATCGTGGTATATTGTAGCACATCCCCCTCTCAATAGCCATGCAACACATATTCATAACATAATTTACATTCATCGACCTTTTATAAAAAGGTCCGTCAAATCAAACATTCGCGTCTTTGAGTTTGCCATAGTTCTTGGCCAATATAGTTATTTTTACAGACTGGGGGAAGCACGGTGTTACAATTCCCTCCCCCTTAAAGGAACATCGTCCTCGATGTTCTATTTATCAATATGACATGTATGTATAGAAGTAAAAAAAATCGGATATGCCTGTTTCATGGCATCTTCCATTTCCTAGGTGGCCTCATCTGGGCCAAAATGTTTCCACTGCACCTTGACCTGTGCAATGGTTCAGTTCTTGAGTGGGGTTTCCTTTTTGTCCAATATGCATTGATGTTCTAGCAGGAATTCTCCCTTTGGTTCCACCTAGATCACAGACCAGTCAATTATATGATTAGAATCATGTACATATTTCTTCAATAATGGAACATGGAAAACATTATGTGATTTTACTGTGGGAGGAAGTGCTAGCTTATAGGCTACAGGTCCCACTCTATCTAGAACTTCAAAGGGTCCACAATAACGAGTTTCCAACTTGGCACAAGCGCCCATCCTTAGGGAACTCTCCTTGGGCCTAACTCTGAGATATGCGTGGTCTTCCGTCTGGGATTCTCTTGGAGTTCTTTTTCGGTCGACTTAACTTTTCTGTCTGTTCTGAGCGACCTTCAGATTCTATTTTATATGAATCACTTGTTGTTCCATTTCTTTCAGCATGTCGGGTCCAATAGTAATTATGTTTACAGGATTACTCCAACTGACTGGAGTGTTGCACGGTCTACCACAGAGGACTTTGAAAGGACTCGTCTTCAAGGATTCGTGGTAGTCGTTATTGTAGGCGAATTCCACCAGTGGCAGGTAATCTTCCCACTTCTTGGGTTGATGCATTACATGCATTCTTAGCATGTCTTCCAATATTTGGTTCACTCTTTTCATCTGTCCATCGGTTTGAGGATGATAGGCTGTGCTAAATAGTAATTTGGTCTCCAGACCAACCATCAAGGATTTCCAAAAGTTGGAAGTAAATTCCGTGTCTCTGTCAAACACGATCTCTTTAGGCATACCATGTAGTCTGAATATCTCCTTCATGAATATGATGGCGATATCTATTGCCTTGCAAGTCGATTTGGTGGGGATAAAATGGGAGGACTTTCTCAATTTATCCACCACTACCATGATGGCGTCATTCTGTTTGGTCGATGTTAGTAATCCGGTGATGAAGTCCATGGAAATGGTTTCCCACTTCCATTCCAGGATTGGTAGAGGTTGTAATAATCCTGCTGGGTGTCGGTGTTTTGCTTTAACCTGTTGGCATTCTAGGCACTTAGCTAAATAGTTAGCTATCTATTTCTTTAACCCAGGCCAATAGAATTGTTTCCTAGTGGCCGTGATCATATTTTGATATCCCGGGTGACCAGTATATGGTCTTTTATGTAGTTCATCCATTATGAACCTCTTCAAGTCATCACAATCTAGGATATAAAATCTGTTTCTGTAAGTTAGCAGACCTCCATCTATCATCTGGTATCCTTCATACTTTATTCCTGTGGGTTCTTGCTCCAGGTACGAGGTCACGGTCTGGAAGAATGTGTCTATTTCTTGTGCATTCCTGACTCTTTCCTTGACATTCGTCTTGCAGGTGCTCACCACTGCCAGGTGAATTGTTTTCATACTTCTGCTTAGGGCATTGGCCACCTTATTTTCCTTTCCTTTAACATGTTTGATTTCAAAATGAAACTCACTAAGGAGGGCCATCCACCTAGCTTGTCTGGCATTGAGCTTTGGTTGGTCGAACATATATCGCAATCCACAGTGGTCTGTCATAAGTACGAATTTCCTTCCCAGGAGGTAATGTCTCCACATTTTTAAGGCTGCACTATGGCGGCCAGCTCTAGATCATGGGTCACATAGTTGACTTCGTGCTCATTCAATTTTCGGGATTCATATTAGACTACACTTCCTCCTGTCATAAGAACTCCTTCGAGCCCTTCCTTACAAGAATCTGTGCACATGAGGAAGTTGTTTTCGGGATCAATGATCTTCAGCATGGGTGCATGGGTCAGAAGGTGTTTTAGGGATTGAAATCTTTCTTCACATTCTTGTGTCCACGTGAATTTGTCTCCCTTCGTTTGGAGGGCAGTGATTGGACAACCAATCTTGGAGAATCCTTTTATAAATCTCCTATAGTATCCTACTAAGCCCATGAAGGATATGATATCTGAAACTTCCTTTGGGGTCGGCCATTCCATAATAGACCTGATCTTGTCAGGATCTACTGCTACTCCCTCTTCAGATATGACATGGCCCAAGTAATGTATTTGCTTCTGGAAAAAGTCGCACTTGCTAAATTTGGCATAGAGCTGATGTTCTCTTAGTACTTGAAGTGTAAGTCTAAGATGTTCCTCATGTTCCTCTCTATTCTTGGAGTAAATTAATATATCGTCAATAAAAACCAGTACAAATTTGTCTAGGAATTTGCCGAGCACATTGTTCATCAAGCACATAAAAGTGGCAGGGGCATTGGTCAATCCAAATGGTACTACTACAAATTCATAATGACCATATCTCGTCCTAAAGGCAGTTTTTTGGATGTCTTCACCCTTGATTCAGACTTGATGGTATCCAGATCTCAAGTCAATCTTTGAGAAGATGGAAGCACCTCTCAATTGATCGAATAGGTCATTGATCCAGGGTAAGGGGTACTTCTTATTTATGGTTACCTTATTGAGTTGTCTATAATCTATGCACAGTTGGCGTGTACCGTCTTTCTTTTTCACAAAAAGGACTGGTGCTCCCCATGGAGACACGCTAGGCTGGATATAGCCTTTGTCCACCATTTTGTTTAGTTGTAATTTAAACTCAACTAGCTTGGGTGTGCTCATCCTGTAGGGTGTCCTAGACACTGGCACCGCTCCTGGTGCAAGTTCTATCGAGAAATCAATGTCCCTTCTCGGAGGTAAACCCAGTACCTCTTCTGGAAATGCATCCCTATATTCTCTTAGTGTGGGGTGAACTTCAAGGCTTGGTTTATCATCTTCAACTAATTCCAACACCTGTATCACATATAGGGGACATCCCTTTCTGCAATACTTTGTCATTTGAAGGGTTGATATTCATCTCACCGAGACAAGTTTTTGGGTCCCTTGAAGGGTTATCCTTTTTCCTTCTTCGCTTACACATTCTAAGGTTTTATGGTAACAGTCCAGTCTGGCTTTATATGTGGCTAGCTAGTCTATACCAATCGACGGGTCATATGATCCTAGGGGTAATTCACCCATAGTGAATTGGCAAGCTGGTATGACCTCCGCTACCTTTCTTTTGGTGCCAGTGGATAACTGTACCAACCATGGCTTGGCGTGTTTATGTGGCTGTAATTTACACTTATCAACAACCTTAGGGGCTATATAACTAAAATTTGAACCAGGGTCAATTAGAATAGACACTAGATGGTTGGTGATCATACCTTCCATCTCCACCACTGAAACTTGGTGGTCAGATTGTTTATTATTCAAGGCTGCATAAATTTGTGACATGCTCCTAGCCACGTCATTGATGGTGGTAGCTTCTTGAATGTTGTAAATTCTCCGACTGTTTAGTTGTCGGTGCAGGCAGTCCCTTAGTAGATTTTCTTCTCCACAACCCCAACATTTCAAGGGTTCTTTCTTTAGCTTATCAATCTTTCTTGGGGTAGATCCCAAAGGTTTATTTTTGCTCTGGGAGGGGAAATTCTACTGGTGTACACTTCAGGTTGGGAAGCTCATCCTTGAGTCATTTTTATAGTTTTTAAATCTTGGGGATTTAAACTCCTTTTTCTGGAATCCCGAACTATTCTTCTTGTTATCTCCTCAAATAAATTGGTAGATTTTTGCTTCTTGAGGTGATAGGTTGTGATCTAAATTTTATTTCTAAATTTTTTGTAAGTAGGTTAGAGAGTTTGTATTTTGAAAATAAGCTCAAAAGAAACTTTGAATTTGGTTTGGTCAAGAAAAAGTCAAAATATCAGGTTTCGGTGGTTTAGGCGAGCCTCAGATGTGCTCATTAACCACCGAAAGATTTTGTTCTCGGCAGTTAAGGGGTCAAATCAAGAAGGCGAGTAACCACCGAAAGTGTTCCAATTGTAAAATGGAAAGCCCATGCTTTTGCATGAGCCAGCTGTCAAGTGGGCGCAATGATTAAACATAACCACCGAAAAGCTCACCATGATGGAGGGTATGCATGTTCGTGGTGTCTATCAGAAAGTTTTGAAGCCGCTCTGTCCTTTCAACCACATTGGTCATTTCAAAATCCAAAACATGGTGGTAATTCTCATGTTTGATTTCACAGAACCTCTCTCCATTTCAGTTGCAGTACACACGTCATCATGATCTCGTCACTCTTTCATAGATCCTCGCTGAATCATTATGCATCCCGAAGATTGTTGAGATGACTGTGGGATCGCGATTTCATCAGTCAATCATATTTTCAGAGATCTTCATCCCGTTTCCTCTGGTGATTGTCGAAGCGCCATCAAAGTCCAGCGAGCACTCAGCTGTCAATTAAGCCCGGTCGGTTATTAGATAAGCTCGGAATCAATCCTCATTCAGTTTCAAAAAAACGAATTTGTCACCGAAAATCTAAAGTTTCGGCATATCCTCAGTCCAATTGTCGTCCGAAATTGGGTCAGTGTTTTTGAACTCAATAATCCTATGCTGTTGTCACCCTATTCCACCGGTTTTTCATAAATGATATTGACTGTATTCCTAGTTCTCAGAGTCATTGTCTTTCTAGACGTCTAGTTTCCCATAGTTTCAGGCATAGTCAGCATCGACCCATGTCGAAAGCAGGTCCAGCGTTGAGATCTGAGGTGGATGGCGTTTGGTATTTGGAAGCTCATCCGGAGGTGGCAGAGTGTTTCAGATAGACTGGAGTTTTTTCATACTGTGAGAAATTGACAACATTTCACCAACATGTTGCCGAATCTTTTGCTCTCTCCTATGATGGAAGGATCGCTAAAATAGAAAGGGAGGAGATTATCATCGATGAAGCATCCATTGATAAGTACACAGGGTTATCCATAACAGGAGACTATTGGTTTAAAACCACCATACCTGCAAACATCGAGTTCAGATCCTATTTGCTACCTGTACATAAAGATTTAACTTGGAAGAAGGACATCCCAATGTCTTATTTGGAACCCAAATGGAAATCCTTGTTGAAGGCAATTTTGGTGTATATCACTTGTGAAGGGCGCTACAACAGGGTAATGTTTTACCATTTTAAACTTTTGAATCATTTCACAGGCATAGGACTAATAAACCTGCCTTACTTCTTTCATAAAACCCTGACTAAGATGGCAAGACAAGTGAAAGCCCAGCCTTCTAAAGTTGTCAGCAGATTATCACATCAAGGGCTGATTACCCTTCTTGTGAGAGAAGCTCTACAGAGGAAATAGATTGAGTGGGGCTTCTTTTTGTTTTGGAATGAATTTCAAACAGAAAGACCACCAGAGGTAGAAACCAAGAAAGCCAGGGGAAGAAAAACTCCTACTCCTAAGAGAAGCCACGGGAAAAGAAAAGGAATCTCACTACCAAGAGATCCCATAAAATCATCCCCTGGCAAGAAGGAATAAATCAAGAGGAAATTGCATTTTGAAGGTAAGAGCCCTGCCACAGAGAATAACCCTCTGAACCTACCTTACAGTGATTCAGAAACAGAACCAGAGATGGCAGAGACTCACGAGAATATACAGATTGAACGGGGTGCAGATTATTGTTCAAATCCACCTTCACCAAAGATTGCAGAGGCCCACAAGCAACCAGAAGCAGAAGCCTCCTCAAGAAAGCCAAAAACAGCCAGAGCACGGAAGATCAACAAGATCCTGCAACAGATTTATGAAATGGAAGTCCTAGAAAGGGTGATCAAAAAAGCCAACACAGACCTCACTGACAGAAATGCAGAACTGTTTAAAATGAATCAAACTCTTAAAGAGAAACATGACAGAATTAAAGATAGAAACAAAGTTTTGATAAGAGAAAATATGAAACTGTATAGGCAGCTTAGGATTCTGAGGCTCAAGTTAAAAGAATTTAAATCACCAGAAGAGGATCAAAATGGGTTGGACACTTTGGCTAATTTAGCCACGACCATAATGGATACACCGGAGCCCCCTACACAGCTAGTAGAAGTTCGTAGGTCTGCACGAACAAGGGCTGCCTCATCTAAGAAATCCTGAGTATCAGAGAGGACCTAAGGTAAACATTTTTGCAATTTTGAAATTTCTTCAAAGTTTAACTTTCGGTGGTTTAGGCGAACATGACGACTATTCATTAACCACCGAAAGCGGTGCTTTCGGTAGATGACTCACCCAGAAGCTTTCCCAGTTAACCACCGAAAGCCTGTTATGTCCAGAATGAACGAGTTTTTACACAGATCAAAGATTTTTGAGATGAAAAGATTCGAGATCTTTTCGAATGAACGTCTAATGAATTATCAAGTCTAGCCCAACATTTATTTTTGACAAATTGTGGAGAAAGGAGATGTTTCAAAGGTTTTTGGACATCTTTAATTAAGACAGAAAATCAGGACACCTTGCCACACCAATAGATTCAACTTTGTCTCTATTTGAGAGTCATCATTTAGCCTTGGGAGGCTATTCTGCACTACACCAACAATCAACAAGAGAGAAATCTGGGATTTACCTCATTTTGGGGAATCATCTCACTTCTTTTGCAACTGAATTTTGAGTTACTATTTTTAGTATATTTGATCCTTGTTTTTAGGATCCTAGAACTACTTTGTAAAGCTATAAAGCTTATGATAGAAGATGAACCAAGGGTTTGATTTTGGGTTCTACATGCTGCTACTGTAACTAAGACTCCTTCTTAATATATGAAACATTGCAAGCTTCCTTCATTTGTGTTTTCAGACCTTTCTTCTCTGTTCTATGATATCTTATGAGTGAATGTTCTTTATTGATGCTTATTCAATCTGCATGTGACTGTCATCTCACTAATTGATTGATTAAGTTGAAGATCATAAGTTATTGTCTTAGTTTTTAAACCCATTGTGCTTATTGTTTATATGAGTATAATCTGGTTCAACAACTATCTTCTGTTCTATTTAATCAACTCCTATCTGATTACATTCTTAGAAGGCCTTGTGATATTTGATATTACTAGACAGTCCTAAAGACACAGTCCAGCCCCTAGATATTCATATTGATCCAAAAATCACATTATTTATTGATAAAATAGCTTCAAAAAGATTAAGTTACCAGGCATCTCTGACTTACAGCCTAGGAGAGTTTCCTGGAGTGATAACAAATTGGCGCCGTTGCCAGGGAGAGGAGATCGAAGCTCAGCTTCTCTGGGAGACGACATAGATATAGTTCTTGATGATAGACAAGAAGTAGACACTATCAGTTGTACATTTTCTATCTAGCGACTCCATTGAAACGAAGTGGCTCCAAAAAGAGCTCACACCAGGGCAAACCAAGAAGGCCCACTGACAACACCAGTTCCTGATCCCGAGAAGATCATCAGTAAGGGTAAATCTTTGCAAAGACAGGCTTCTGGATCTGCAAAGGAAATAGATTCAGGTATTCAAACTGATACTCCTCCTTTCATATCTAAAAAGTCTCTAGTTGAATCCCCTGTTGCTAAAACTCATTATTCTCAGGAAGTTGAAAATTTATCTCAAGTTTCTAAGATAGAAGAACCTTCATTTTCTTCTAATATTACTGACTCTGTTCTTGAGATTGATGTTTCATCCCATCCAAAAGAATTGAATATAGAATCCTTTCAACAGAAAGAAACCTCCTCCTCATCTTCCTTGGATTCCTCACCCAACAAACCTTCAAAAGGTGTTCTATACACTCACACTAATCTGCCTGTTCTTGAAGATATTCTTCATGATCTGTCCTCTAAAGGAGAAGAAAATTTAGCTTTGTTGCTTGGTCAATTTTATAAAGCCTCTTATTTTTCACCGATTTCTGAAACTTCTGCTCAAGATGAAGTAAGACAACCATTATATTCTAACTCAGGCAGCCCATCGCCTTCGTCATCTCCTACGAGTTCCTCATCTGTATCAATCACAAAGACTTCCATGGCTGCTCCTTTGACCAGGATGGAACAAATTTTGGCAAATAGATATGCCCCACTTGTATTGCCAAATCCCTTATCTGCTATGCCAACTTGAGACTATCAGAAATTTATGCCAAAGTTTACAGGAGCAGGGGATTATACTGCTGAAGAGCATATTGAAGCCTTTTATGCTTATGCTGAAAATATCAATATTTCAGAAGAAGATGTGTGGACTAGAGTTTTTGTTCAGAGTTTCGACGGCCAAGCCCGAAAGTGGTTCAAAGAGCTACCAGCAAATTCGATCACAGGCATTGAAAAATTAGATGAGGTATTCTTGAAGCACTGGGGAGAAAGGAGAGATCTGTTATACTACATTTCTGAGTTTGGAAATTTGAAGAGGGAATATGGAGAGTCAGTCTCAGACTTCATCAAGAGATTCAATAGGATGTTTGGTAAGATCCCTGCAGAGATTAGACCAAGTGATGCATCAGCAAAGATCACATTCTTTGTTGCCTTTGATCCATATTTTTGTCTAATTCTTAGAGAAAGATGATCAGCCACACTTGCTTTAATGCAAGATGCCCCCCTCGAAGTTGAATCTAACATTACAGCATCTCAAAAGCTTAAAGGAAGGGTTGAGAGGAAGAAATCTGTTGTTGAATCCTCCTCTTCTTCTAATAGTAAAATGGAAAAAATGGCGAAGATGTTAGATAGTCTGACATATGAAATGTCCAAATTGAAGGTTCAGAATCAACAACCAGCAAGGGCAAAAGAGCCAAATGCTTTTTCCCCCAGAAATCCAAATGATTTTCCTTACAGAAGGAATAATCCACAAGTTCAGATCCTTCAAAGAGATAGAAATCTAGTTGATGATCAGAGGATCAGACCACCTTTTCAAAATGCAGTATTAGATGAAGAGCAATAGCCACCTCACGATGAATTTGAAGATGTAGATGAGATAAACTGTTTCGGTGATGAAAATGATTCTTCATTTTTGACACAGGTAGACTATGAAGAGGCCCTGATGGATCAACAAATTCAAGAGGCAAGTGTTGAAGGATCTGTTTACTTGACAGATGAGCAGAAAGGTTACAACTTAAGATCCAAGAGTGTTGATCCAAAACTACCCGTTGCTGCTCCCATGAAGAGCAAGGAAGTTGTTGCTCCTGTGAAGAGTAAAGAGGTTACTGCCAAGCAGCCTCCCACTCCTGAAAAACAGACCTCCCTGCCTGCAAAACCTCAGAAGAAACAAATTCGGCCCCCAGCCAAGGAGCAGGTCAGCCTCAAGGCTCCTTCCAATGAGGTGAAGGTTTCAGACAGATCATCTTTCTCTTTTAACTTTGAATCAGAAATTCAAAAAGTTAAAATACCAATGCCTTTAACTGAACTCATGAAGAATGATATTTTTAAAGCAGCCATCCTGAAGTCTCTTCAGCCAAAGACCTCTCCATCTGATGATTTCGTTAACCTACAAAATGATCAGCCTAAAGTAACCATAGGGCCTATGAAAGAAGACCGAGATGATTCTTGCCCGCCATTCTACATATCCCTAAACGTCCATGACAAAATCCTCCATAATTGTTTGCTCGACTCCGGGGCATCACATAATCTTATGCCAAAATCAGTGATGGATGAGCTTGGTATGGAGGTCACCAAACCATATCAAGATCTTTTCTCCTTTGATTATAGGAAGGTCAGATGTCTCGGCCTCATCAAAGACCTTGTCATAAACCTTTCTCAATTGCCCATGAGAAGCATGGTTATGGATGTGGTGGTTGTTGATATTCCACCTAAGTTTGGGCTTCTCTTGTCTCGTTCATGGGCAAAAAGGTTAGGAGGAACCTTGCAGATGGATCTGTCATATGCTACGATTCCGGTGTTTGGGGGGGAGCTGAAAAGTCTTTACAGGGAGAACCAACTTGCCTACATCATCAGTGATGGAAAGAATTCTGTCAATCATTCTATCTATGCTGTGGATACAGATTTTGGTTCATGCATCCTTCAGATAGATGATGCTCATTCGACTCCTATGCAGCTTGTGAAGCCTATTGAATAGCAGTCTGATGGTGAAGACATTTCAGTCTGGACTATGTACTTTGATGGGGCCAGTACTAAGGATTCAACAGGTGTTGGGGTAGTTCTGATCTCTCCTTCAAAGGAGACTATATCTTTGTCTTTCAAGCTTGACTTCAGAA
This sequence comes from Picea engelmannii, assembly GCA_009831015.1. Classification (NCBI taxonomy): domain Eukaryota; kingdom Viridiplantae; phylum Streptophyta; class Pinopsida; order Pinales; family Pinaceae; genus Picea; species Picea engelmannii. The sequence continues at coordinate 152,830 of ML807800.1, forward strand.
CTACTAACAACATAGTAGAATATGAGGCTCTACTACTGGGATTAAATTCAGCCAAAGAGATGGGGATAAAAGGATTGAAAGTATTTGGAGATGCAAACCTCATTATACAACAGGTAAACAACACCTTTCAAGCTAAGCATGTCAGATTGAAGGCCTACAGGGACGAGGTATGGAAAGTGCGAGAATCTTTTTCTGTTTTTGAAATTTCATATATACCAAGGGACATGAATCAGCTCACTGATTCTCTTGATGTTTCAGCCAGCATGTTCATTCCTCCCATGCCCCCTAGGCTCAGTTATGAGATTCAAGTGAAATATCGACCATCCTTACATGACAATATCCAATATTGGAAGGTTTTTGAGGATGATGATGAACTTAACAGATTTCTCCAAGTAGTAGATGGATTTTCTGATTTGCATGTTGACCAGTAGAATCTAAATGTAGAAGAATCCGAGAAACCTCTGCTGAAGAAAAAGTTGGGCCAGCATGATATTGTTCAGCTACCCAACAATTATATACCCCGAGGCTTGGTACCCTTGGAAAGGATTTTTGATCAGAATGATGTTCCTTACAAGCCAGACAAAAAGGAGAAAGATCCAGCTGTTCATGAGCATAACATAGGGGGTGAAAGCCAACCCAAACTTATAAATTTGTCTTCCGAATTGACTGCTGATCGGCAGTCCAAATACTGTAGTATTTTGAAGGAGTTTTCTGATGTTTTTTCTTGGAAATATAGTGACCTAAAGACTTATGATCCTGATATTATTCAACATAAAATCCCTCTTGAAAAAGATACCATTCCCTTTAAACAAAATCTCAGACCCATCAGTCCTCTCCTACTGCCTGTGATTGAGAGAGAGATTAAAAAGCTTCTTGATGCCAAGATCATTATTCCCTTGAGATACTCCAAATGGATTGCCAATCTGGTGATAGTAAGGAAGAAAAATGGTGAGGTCAGATTGTGTGTAGATTTCAGAAACCTAAACAAATGCTCTAAGAAGGATAACTATCCTCTCCCTAAGATGGAACACTTGTTGCAGAGGATTTCAGGGGCCAAGGTCATGTCTTTCCTTGATGGTTTTTTCGGTTACAGTCAGATTTCTGTCCACCCGGATGATTAGGAGAAGACTGCATTTACTACTCCTTGGGGTACATTTATGTACGCTAAGATGCCATTTGGGTTAATGAATGCCGGGGCCACATTCCAAAGGGCCATGGACATAGCCTTCATGGGAGAAAAGGACAAGTTTGTCCTCATATACCTTGATGATATCACAGTATATTCCAGTAGCCATGAGGAGCATCCGAAGCATTTGAAAAGAGTGTTCTTAAAATGCAGGCAGTTTGGGATCTCATTAAATCCCAAGAAATCCCAGTTTTCTTTAAGGAAAGGTAAGTTCCTAGGACACATCGTCTCAGTAGAAGGTGTAATGATTGATCCAGCCCGAGTAGAGGCAATTCAAAAGTTGTCCCTGCCAAGATCAAAAAAGGACATTCAATCGCTGCTCGATAAGATAAATTTTGTCAGGAGGTTTGTGCCAAATTTTTCCGAATTAGTCAAACACATAACATGCATGCTGAAGAAGGGGTCTGAGATAAAATGGATAGACAACGCGAGAAACTCTTTTCAGGATATCAAGCAAGCGATCATTGAATCTCTGACTCTGATCAGCCCAGATTACAGTAAAATTTTCTATGTTTTTTCCTTTGCTTCCTATGACACAGTGGCAGCAGTTCTGCTACAGAAAGACGATGACAACTTGGATCATCCCGTGGATTTCTTCAGCAAAACACTCAGGGACGCTGAACTAAGGTATGACCCCATCGAGAAACAAGCCTATGCTCTCATAAAAGCTTTAAAATCCTTCAGAATTTATATTCTTCATTCAAAGGTCATCGCATATGTTCCTTCATCTTCCGTAAAAGATGTTTTGACTCAGCCGGATATTGACGAAAGAGAGCTAGATGGATTGCCAAGATGATTGAGTTCAATATTGAAGTAAATCCCACCAAATTGGTAAAAGGCCAGGGCCTTGCTAATCTTTTAACGGAGGAAAATCATAAGCTGCTGGATATTAATTTCATAGGAGAAAGTTCAGAAAATTTGCAGACAGAGTTGGTAGCAGAAGGGAAACATGGCAGTCAGCAAGTGGCAGAACACTTGTCTTCCTGTGAATGGTATTCAGGTATTATACATTTTTTGCTAAAGCTTGAAGTTCCTTCTGAACTTAGTTTGACTCAAGCTCGAGCTCTTAAGCTCAAAGCTATCAAATTCTGCATTTATAATAATCTGTTATATTGGAAAGACCCTGTTGGTTTGCTTCTCAGATGTTTAGATAAAGAAGAGTCAGTCGAAGTGACACATCAGTTCCATTCATCTATTTGCAGCGATCATCATTACTGGAAGACCACTTCCCACAAGATCCTGAGGGCTGGATATTATTGGCCTTTCCTCTTCTTAGATGTGTGTGCATTCGTCAAATCCTATGACAAATGCCAAACATTTACCAGTAAGAAACAACTAAAATCTTTACCCCTAAGACCTATAGTGGTGAATGGCCCTTTTCAGCAGTGGGGTTTAGATTTTATAGGTGAGATAAATCCTTCATCCAGTGGTCAGCACAAGTGGATTTTGGTAGCCACAGATTATTTCACGAAGTGGATAGAAGCGATTCCCACCCGGAATGCTACACACCAGGTAGTCATGAAGTTTCTCTATGAAAATATTTTGAGCAAATTTGGTTGTCCCAAGAGGCTGGTAACAGATAATGCAGTAGCATTTAAAGAAGAAGCATTGGTAGACATGTGTGAATCAATGGGCATTCAGCTGGTAGACTCGACTCCCTATTACCCTCAAGGTAATGGCTTGGTTGAATCATCTAATAAGAGCTTGATCAAAATCATAAGAAAACTGTTAGAGGAAAATAAAAAGAATTGGGATTCCAAACTGAAATTTGCTCTGTGGGCAGACAGAGTAACTATTAAAAAATCCATAGGAACTTCCCCATTCAAACTGGTTTATGGGACTGATGCTATTTTTCCTGTTCTGTTAGTTTTGCCAGTGGCTAAGTTCTTTCAGGAAGAGCAAACAGAGTCAAATGACATGGTAAGAAGGATTCTTGATTTGGTGGAACTGCAACAAGCTCGCGAATAGTTAGTGGACAGATCAGAGGCTCATCAGAGCAAGATCAAAAAGACTTTTGACAGAAAGACAAAGGTGGACAGTTTTCAGATCGGTGACTGGGTTCTAAAATGGGATGCTCTTAGACAGGATAAAGGCAAGCATAGCAAGTTCGATTCCTTGTGGACAGGTCCTTTCATGATTACTCAAGTGCAGAATAACAACACTTTCATACTGCAGAATATGGAAGGTGAAGAAATTTTCGGTGGCCCAGTAAACGGGCGATTTTTAAAACTCTATTTTGTCTAAGGTTGCGAAGCCTAGACATTGTAATGTTTTTCTTAGTTTTTATTTTTGAATAACTCCATGCCCAATGGAAACACTAGCAGATAGTTTAGTTTTTAGGTTCTTTTTTCAGGAAAGGCATTGATTCTATGGTTCTTGAAACCTCACAGGGAGGTGTTCATCCCCAATAGGAGCCAGTGTTATCTCCTCAAATAAATTGGTAGATTTTTGCTACTTGAGGTGATAGGTTGTGATCTAAATTTTATTTCTAAATTTTTTGTAAGTAGGTTAGAGAGTCTGTATTTTGAAAATAAGCTCAAAAGAAACTTTGAATTTGGTTTGGTCAAGAAAAAGTCAAAATATCAGGTTTCGGTGGTTTAGGCGAGCCTCAGATGTGCTCATTAACCACTGAAATCTTTTGTTCTCGGCAGTTAAAGGGTCAAAGCAAGAAGGCGAGTAACCACCGAAAGTGTTCCAATGGTAAAATGAAAATCTCGTGCTTTCGCATGAGCCAACTGTCAAGTGCGCACAATGATTAAACATAACCGCTGAAAATCTCGCCATGATGGAGGGTATGCATGTTCGTGGTGTCTATCCGAAAGTGTTGAAGTCGCTCTGTCCTTTCAACCACATTGGTCATTTCAAAATCCAAAACACGGTGGTAATTATCATTTTTGATTTCACGAAACCTCCCTCCATTTCAGTCGCAGTACACATGCCATCATGATCTCGTCACTCTTTCATAGATCCTCGCTGAATCATTATGCATCCCGAAGATTACTGAGATGATTGTGGGATCGCGATTTCATCAGTCAATCATATTTTCAGAGATCTTCATCCCGTTTCCTCTGGTGATTGTCGAAGCGCCATCAAAGTCCAGCGAGCGCTCAGCTATCAATTAAGCCCGGTCGGTTGTTAGGTAAGCTCGGAATCAATCCTCTTTCAATTTCAAAAAAATGAATTTGTCACCGAAAATCTAAAGTTTTGGCATATCCTCAGTCCAATTGTCGTCCGAAATTGGGTCAGTGTTTTTGAACTCAATAATCCTATGCTGTTGTCACCCTATTCCACCGGTTTTTCATAAATGATATTGATTGTATTCTTAGTTCTCAGAGTCATTGTCTTTATGGACATCTAGTTTCCCACAGTTTCAGGCACAGTCAGCATCGACCCATGTCGAAAGTAGGTCCATCTTTGAGATCTGAGGTGGATGGCATTTGGTATTTGGAAGCTCATCCGGAGGTGGCAGAGTGTTTTAGACAGACTGGAGTTTTTGCATACTGTGAGAAATTGACAACATTTCACCAACAGGTTGCCGAAGCTTTTTCTCTCTCCTATGATGGAAGGATCGCTAAAATAGGTAGGGAGGAGATTATCATCGACGAAGTAGCCATTGCTGAGTACACAGGGTTATCCAGAACGGGAGACTGTTGTTTTAAAACCACCATACCTACAAACATCGAGTTTAGATCCTATTTGCTACCTGTACATAAAGATTTAACTTGGAAGAAGGACATCCCAATGTCTTATTTGGAACCCAAATGTCAATCCTTGTTGAAGGAAATTTTGGTGTATATCACTTGTGAAGGGCGCTACAACAGGGTAATGTTTTACCATTTTAAACTTCTGAATCATTTCATAGGCAGAGGACTAATAAACCTGCCTTACTTCTTTCATAAAACCCTGACTAAGATGGCAAGACAATTGAAAGCCCAGCCTGCTAAAGTTGTCAGTAGATTATCACATCAAGGGCTGATTACCCTTCTTGTGCGAGAAGCTCTGCAGAGGAAACAGATTTAGTGGGGATTCTTTTTGTTTTGGAATGGATTTCAAACAGAAAGACCACCAGAGGTAGAAACCAAGAAAGCCAGGGGCAGAAAAACTCCTACTCCCAAGAGCAGCCACAGGAAAAGAAAAGGAATCTCACTACCAAGAGATCCCATAAAATCATCCCTTGGCAAGAAGGAAGAAATCAAGAGGAAATTGCATTTTGAAGGCAAGAGCCCTGCCACAAAGAATAACCCTCTGAACCTACCTTACAGTGATTCAAAAACAGAACCAGAGATGGCAGAGACTCACGAGAATATACAGATTGAACAGGGTGTAGATTATTGTTCAAATCCACCTTCACCAAAGCCTGCAGAGGCCCACAAGCAACCAGAAGCAGAAGCCTCCTCAAGAAAGCCAAAAATATCCAGAGCACGGAAGATCAACAAGCTCCTGCAATAGATTTATGAAATGGAAGTCCTAGAAAGGGTGATCAAAAAATCCAACACAGACCTCACTGACAGAAATGCATAACTATTTAAAATGAATCAAACTCTTAAAGAGAAACATGACAGAATTAAATATAGAAACAGAGTTTTGATCAGAGAAAATATGAAACTGTATAGGCAGCTCAGGATTCTGAGGCTCAAGTTAAAATAATTTAAATCACCAGAAGAGGAGCAAACTGGGTTGGACACTTTGGCTAATTTAGCCATGAACATAATGGATACACCAGAGCCCCCTACACAGCTAGTAGAAGTTCATAGGTCTGCACGAACAAGGGTTGCCTCATCTAAGAAATCCTGAGTATCAGAGAGGACCTAAGGTAAACATTTTTGCAATTTTGAAATTTCTTCAAAGTTTAACTTTCGGTGGTTTAGGCGAACAGGACGACTGTTCATTAACCACCGAAAGCGGTGCTTTCGGTAGATGACTCACCCAGAAGCTTTCCCAGTTAGCCACCGAAAGCCTGTTATGTCCAGAATGAACGAGTTTTTACACAGATCAAAGATTTTTGAGATGAAAAGATTCGAGATCTTTTCGAATGAACGTCTAATGAATTATCAAGTCTAGCCCAACATTTATTTTTGACAAATTGTGGAGAAAGGAGATGTTTCAAAGGTTTTTGGACATCTTTAATTAAGACAAAAAATCAAGACACCTTGCCACACCAACAGATTTGACTTTGTCTCTATTTGAGAGTCATTATTTAGCCTTGGGAGGCTATTCTGCACTACAACAATAATCAACAAGAGAGAAATTTGGGATTTACCTCATTTTGAGGAATCATCCCACTTCTTTTGCAACTGAATTTTGAGTTACTATTTTTAGTATATCTGATCCTTGTTTTTAGGATCCCAGAACTACTTTGTAAAGCTATAAAGCCTAGGATAGAAGATGAACCAAGGGTTCGATTTTGGGTTCTACATGCTGCTACTGTAACTAAGACTCCTTCTTAATATATGAAACATTGCAAGCTTCCTTCATTTGTGTTTTCAGACCTTTCTTCTCTGTTCTATGATATCTTATGAGTGAATGTTCTTTATTGATGCTGATTTAATCTGCATGTGACTGTCATCTCACTAATTGATTGATTAAGTTGAAGATCATAAGTTATTGTCTTAGTTTTTAAACCCATTGTGCTTATTGTTTATATGAGTATAATCTGGTTCAACAACTATCTTCTATTCTATTTAATCAACTCCTGTCTGATTACATTCTTAGAAGGCCTTTGATATTTGATATTACTAGATAGTCCTAAAGACACAGTCCAGCCCCTAGATATTCATCTTGATACAAAAATCACATTATTTATTGAGAAAATAGCCTCAAAAAGATTAAGTTACCAGGCATCTCTGACTTACATCCTAGGAGAGTTTCCTGGAGTGATAACACTTCTGCTTCCAGCCTTCACGAGGTTCTGTTCGATGCCCAAGATGTTCATAACAATATCTTGCCTTTTAGATAGTATCTTCTAGGGTCTTTGGCTCGTCAAACTCAATCCTGTTCTGATAGTCCATAGGTAGTCCACTGATGAATTGTTGCACCTTTGCCTTTTCTATTTTTATATAGGGTACGTACCTTAGCAATTCAAGGAATCTGCTGACATATTCCTCTATGGTGTGTTTCCCCAGCTTGAGTTCATATAATTATTTAGTCTTTTCGTTGAAATACTTTTCCGACAGATACTTCTTCTTGAAGTACTTCTCAAACCGTTCCCAAGATAGGTCTTCTTTGTGAATCCCTTTTACATTCTTAAGGTCTTCCCACCAAATGGAAGCCTTCCCATTCAGTTTGAAAGTGGCTACTCAGGCCTTCAAATTTTTTGAGAAGTCATGGCCTTTGAAATACTTCTTTAGTCCAAGCAGCCAGGCCTCCACTTCCTCTCCCTTCTTTATTTCACCGTCGAAAGAGGGTGGTTTGGCCTTCTTGAATTCTTCGAGATTATGATTTTTGGAATGATTTCGCTTCTTCCGTTTTCTTTGGGAATAAGAACTAGTTCTACTACTAGAAGATCCCTCCGAGTCGCGAGTTTCCTTTACAGAGGAGTTGTTCGTCGCTTGTCCTTTATCTCTGGGGTGAACCTTTTTTGAGGTGCTCCTCCCAGTGTGGCCACTTAAAGGACCATGTTTCCGTATCCCAGGTGGGCTTCGACTTCTATTTGTCTGTAGTTGGTCTGCGTGACTGGTGTCAGGTCCATGCTGCAATTGTCTTTGTATGTCGGAGAAGCTCTGCAGTAAGACTGCATTAATTTCCATTTGCTTCTCTTTCTCTTTTATCAACCTCTCGTTGTCTGCCTTGCAGCTCTGTAGTTCGACCATGAGGCTTCTCACAGTCTCAACTAGATCTGGAGGGGTCTGTACCACTCTCCTTTCGTCAGACTCTTCATCTCTATTGTGAGAGCCATCCCCCACTTCGTGGTGTATCACCATTCTATGCATCTACAGTTTCCCGTGGTTGATCATCAACTTGTTGTGAAGAAAAAAAAAACACTTGTTGTTAGTCAACATTATATTCACTCACAATCAACGCATAATTCATATTTTATTTTTTTCAAATGCATACACACAATAGGAAATTTTCATTCTTAACTTTGGCTTTTGATAAAGGGGGTTAAGGTAGAGGGTTACTTATTTTAAGAGTACTTCCAATGGAGCTTCTGCGCAACTTGTTCATGATCCCAAGTAGGCCAAGTGTTGTAACCATGCTCTGATACCAATTTGTCACACACCCACTACGACAACTAAGATTTTCTTTTTCTTTACGTCTTTTCTTCGAGGAACAGAAACCCCGAATTTCTATGGGGCCTAGCGCAGACCCTCCCTTCTTCTTATCCTCCCCCATGTGGGCGTTGGCTATGACCATAGGCCTTACCAAAAAGGTGCTTCCGAATTTCGCGATTCGGGGAATCGTGGTGCAAGCGTTCCCCTGTTCTCTGTCTTTCGAAATGTGGAAACCCGAAAGGGTCTAACAGATCCTTAGCTCCTCCCTTGGGTTGCTTTTCATACGACGGGTCCTATGACCTGGTGTTGTTCCTCTAAATGCTTTCGGGGTTTTGCGATTTGGGAAATCGTGATGCAAGCGTTTCTCCTTTCCCTTTCGAATCCTCGAAACACGAAAGCCTATTATCATCCGGATCTATGGTTTAGATCATTGACTTGATTAACGTCCCGGATTAAATCCCGACATTCTACCTTTCGGGATTTCTGGCGAGGTCTTCACTCCTATTCATCTGGTGTTCAGAACCCCGGTGGTTGTAGATATTCACCACGCATCCCTACAAATGCGCGGTCTATATTCTTTTGGGACTCCTCCTCCCTACCACGAGACCTTGTCCTGTGACCTAGGGCTCATTCACAGAGCGCATCGGGGTTTCGCGTACCGGAATTTCGTGACTAGCGAAGATGCGGGGTCTTGCCCTTGAGGTTCCTGGGTGCCGAAATGCCGAAACACCAAAACCTATTCATGTTAAACCATTTCGGGGTTTTTCATATCGAGATTTCACGACTGGAGAATACAAGGGAACTTGCCCTTGGGTTTCCTGGGTGCCTAAACGCCGAAACACCAAAACCTATTCTCGTTAAACCATTTTGGGGTTTCACATATCGGTATTTCATGACTGGCGAATAGAAGGGAACTTTCCCTTGGGTTTCCTGGGTGTCGAAATGCCGAAACACCAAAACCTATTCACGTTAAACCATTTCGGGGTTTCACATATTGAGATTTCACGACTGGCGAATACAAGGGAACTTTCCCTTGGGTTTCCTGGGTGCTGCAATGTCGAAACACCAAAACCTATTCACGTTAAACCATTTTGGGGTTTATCATATTGGGATTTCGTGACTGGCGAATACAAGGGAACTTGCCCTTGGGTTTCCCAGGTGCCGAAATGCCGAAACACCAAAACCTATTCATGTTAAACCATTTCGGGGTTTCGCATATCGGGATTTCGCGATTGGCGAATACAAGGGAAATTTCCCTTGGGTTTACTGGGTGCCAAAACGCCAAAACACCATAACCTATTCACGTTAAACCATTTTGTGGTTTTGCATATCGGGATTTCGCGACTGGTGAATACAAGGGAACTTACCCTTGGGTTTCCCGGGTGCCGAAACGCCGAAACACCGAAAACCTATTCATGTTAAACCATTTCGGGGTTTCTCATATCGGGATTTTGCGACTGGCGAATACAAGGGAACTTGTCCTTGGGTTTCTCGGGTGCCAAAACCCCGAAAACCTGAGAGAACCACTCTCTCTTGTACAAGGTTTCCAGACTCAGATCACATGATCCTTCAGTGGGTTCTTGGGTAATTATCCTTAGGCTTGGTGACTTAACTGAAAGGCCTTCCTAAATTACTAAGCTATGAACTTTGTGACAGGGGTGAAGTAAACTCACAGGTTTACTAAAATGGTAGTCCTTTCAAGGAACTCACTCCAGCTCTGGAATGTGAGGGAACTTCCTGGAAGGAGGTGCCTTCGGGAAATCAAACTAGGGCATAGCGTGAGTCAAATAAATGGGACAAATCTCAAGGGAACAGACTCATAATCTGAACTTATTCATTCTATACATAAACCAATTATGGTCATATAAGTATAAGCATGCATCCATTATTTCTGATCAAAACACCAGGCAAACACTTCTATACATAAATCATTTATAAGTGTACAAACATGAGCATGCGTCAAGGATATTCAATTCAAGATACGAGAAATGAACACTTATCAGAAAAACACCAGGTGTGACATAACTGTTGAGAGGGGTGCTCGTTTCCACTTAACTGTAGGCTCAGTGACTCCAAACAGATTTACCACTAGCCACCCCCGAGCTAGACCACGATGCTCAAGATTCAGTCTCCTACTTCTAGCTCAATGGAAGTCAAGGATGAAGATTAATCTCCTTCTCCTCTGTTCAGAACTCCCTGTAATTCTCGAGTTTCTCTCGGTTCTCTTCCGCGATCTCTATCGTGCGCGTTCTCCTCTCTTCCCCCTTTTACCACACTTCCTTTCTTTCCTTTTTCCTCTACAAGATTGCGTGTGGCACGAATTTTCCCATCCATGGTCAGGTCTGGGAGCTGTTACGGATGGGCGGTTCACCCCCATCCCCTCATTAACTCTTGAGGAGCCTCCCCACCTACCAATTTGATGGGAAATCCATTCCGGGGTCAGAGAGTTGCTTTGGTCTTTGAGCAAGTAAAACCAGTATGGTACTGGCTCAATGGAAGTTAACGCAACTATTCTAGGTCCCTTCCACCACCTCTCATTAGCCATTGTGGTCTCTTTTAGCACATCCCCCTCTCAGCAGCCATGCAACACATATTCATAACATAATTTACATTCATCAACCTTTTATAAAAAGGTCAATCAAATCAAACATTCACATCTTTGAGTTTGCCATAGTTCTTGGCCAATATAGTTATTTTTACAGATTGGGGGAAACAGGGTGTTACAAGATTAGTAATCAAACTTTGACAGAAAGAGATATTGAGTTGTATGATTCTCACCAAAGGCTTACTAAACAATATGATAAGCTGGAGAAAAGGAACCAAATGTTGATTCTAGGTTGTACAGGAAGATCAAGCTGCTAAGAATCAAAATGATGCCTCCAAGACCTAAGGCACATATTGCTTTGTTAACCCTAATAGAAGTAGCCACTAATCTTGTTGATAATCCAGGGGCAGATATCAACTCTGCTGATAACCCAGACTCTGCTCAGGCTGCTAAAGCCTCAAAGGAGAAGAAGTGAAGATCATAAGATGGAAGAAAATACATTTTTGCGATTTTGAAAGCCAGTTTCAAAACATAGATTTCGGTGGCTTAGGGAAGCTTTCACAGCCGCTTTTAGCCACCGAAGCAGAGCTTTCGGTAGCTTACAGGTTAATATTTCTAGCTCTTTAGCCACTGAAATCAAAGAGAAGGGAAGAAAGCCACTCTTTTTGCACAGATCTAAGTGTTGTTGTTCCAGTTGGCACGAAAAAGGTTCCTAAGTGATGATCATAATTTAGAGCATCAGTTTTATTGCTTTATTTCAGTTTTGGAGGTGTCAGCAGCATGAGGAAGATAAAACTTCTTATCTATTTTTGGCAAAAGATGACTGGTTTTCTAGGATGTCATTTTCGACCTCATCCATCATCATCTGAAGATCACTACAGTTTTCGAAGACTAGAAGACTTTCAAGATAAGGGTTTGACCCCTTAAATAGGATCTTTTCCTATTTTTGTGAATATAGTTTTGAATTTCTATTTTAAGTAAATTTGGTCCAGTTTTCCAAGATCTAGATATCTTTTGTAAAGGCTACAGATGGGCTACATGCAGGCTATAGGTTTGCAGGGGATCATTTCTAAAGGCCAAACGACTCCATAGCCCAATGGTAAAGGCTACATGCAAGTTACAGGTTTGCAGAAGATCAGTTGCACATGCCAAATGAATCCATAGCCCAATAGGAAAATAATTGGAGCTGAGGTTCTTGAAACCTTGCAGGGAGGATTTCATACCCAGAAGGAGCCAAATGTTATCTCCTCAAATAACACAGTCAAATTTGTTTATTTTAGGTGATAGGAAGTCATTGAAAAATACATTTCTAAATTTTTTAAGGTTCATTTTTTAGAGCCTTAGGTTTGTAATAAAGTTTGAAAAACATTTTATTTGGTTTTCCCTTCAAAAAAGTCAAAACTCAGGTTTCGGTGGCTAAGCGCCTTTCCAAAAGGGCTTCTAAGCCACCGAAAGTGCAGAAAAGTCTGTTTTTACTGTGCCGAGTCATCATTTTCAAATGATTATTCTGAGCGACTGAAGAATCTTTTTGAGAAATGGGAGGATTTTTTTGTTGCTAACATGTCAAAGAACCATAACCTCTCTCATTTTTCCTACCGGTGACATATATTGGGAGAATCAAATTCATCTCCGGGCCATAATTTTCGGATCTCAGAATTTCCCTGTTTGACACATCTTTTTGAAATGCAGATCCTGGGAAAATGAAAACAAATCTCAAATAATTGAGAGAGGTTTTTTATCACAACAAACCAATATACAAAAAAATGTTCTAGTTTTTACACAACATTTTTGGTTTGAGAGATATGGGTAAATCTTTGAGCAACATATTTCCAGAAATTTCTGTCTTTTCCAGCCACCTCACAAATTCGAATTTGAGATAGGAGAAGAGGTTATCAGATCCATCTTTTGAGGATCTGAAACTGCTTGTAAAGGCTATAACGCCTATAAATTTTAGAGACTAAGGGTTGTACTTTGAGTTCTAGACTCTACTGTTATTGTGATACAAACACTTTCTTTAATATACTCAGCCTGCAAGCTTCTTTCATTGTTATTGTCAGACTTTCTTTTCAATTCTATTCTATGCCTATGAGTTGAATTTGTTTCTTTATCTTTATTTAAATGTCCTATGGTAACTGTCATCTTACCTTTGATTATTAAACAAGAATCATAAGCATCCACTGCTAGTTTTTTGACCCATCATAGATGGTTTATGTATGTTCTAGTTAATTGATTGGTTTCTTATCCATTTGATTTTCAAACCTATCTGATAATAGCTCTTGAAGGCCTTGTACTGTTTGAATATAACTAGACTGTCTTGAAGATACAATCCAGTGATTTAGATATTCATCTTCATCCAACCCCACACCCATTATTGAGTAAATAATTACAAAAACAGTTGAGTTACCAAGCATCTCTGAGATACAACCTAGGAGAGTTTCCTGGAGTGATAACTGGTAGTCTCTGCATCTATTTTTTTTATGTCTATGTTGCTTTTCCTTTTCAAACTGGTTATTGGGGGGACTGGCCTAGTTTCCCCTGGTGGTGGACCAGTCCCATCCCTCGTACATTTCATTAAGCGCAACTTGGGAACCCCTGGTTTGGTTTCCTACTAGGCAGGCCAGGAGGACCCCTTTTTTGTATCATAATCTATTCTACAGTAATACAACTTCTTACACTCACTTACAAAAAAAAAACCTTGTCTTTATTAATACATTTATTTCAATTTCATTTGTTTTATAATATAATTATTATATAACTAGATAAGATGCAAGTACATGTTATTTATCATTTACCATGTAAACAAATTTTACTCTTTGTGCAATCTATCAATATATATTTTTCATTGTACTATTTTTACTAGTTTTAACTTGTTTTCGTAGACCATTATACAAATGAGTAATCAAATAACTATTTATGAACTACCATGTAAACAAGTTTTACACTTTTTGTAATATATGAATTTTAATAGTATTATAATGTGTTGTAAGATGTTGGTTGGATTATGGTTTAGTAATAGGTGGTTTCATTTATTGTGCTTTCTAAAAATTATATAAAATTAAATTTGTTATTAAGTAGGTTTTATTTATAGACTTCATTTATTATACTTTTATGRCATTCTCATTTTCTAGTTTAGGGGTATGCTAGTTTTAGATCACATAAAAAGAGTTGTGAGAGTTTTGAAGGGGAGGGACGTTTCATTTTTATTTGATCTTTATTTCTATTCAAATATATATATATATATATAGTTTATTAATGCATTGTAAAGGTAAGTCTCTATGTAACTAGTCCCTTTGCAAGCATACAAGTATTAATATTAAGATCAAATGATCACATCTCGTTGAAGTTCAGTTGGGAGCTTGAAGTGAAAATAGTAATGGCGGCATGCTACAGTAAGACGATTACCGACAAAGGCGACATGAGGTAGTAATGGGAGAAAAACATAGAAGAACACCTCTGCAATGGAAGCAGAGGTCAGAGCCTTGATGAGCCTGAAAGATGAGATGATATTGAAACATATCGGCCTCTTTGTCTCGGATGAGGAGTTAAGAAATGGGACAAGCCTTGTCAGGAGTGGACTAATTGACGCGGTAATTTCTAACAAAGACAAAAAAGATGACAGGTTTGAGTTAGTCCTTGGAAGGAGCGTTGGGGTGCATCTCAATGGATTTGAGGGAAACCATCCAGATGGCCTTTAATATAGTGATGTAAGGGGGAGATAGGTTACGACTCATCATGGTGGAAGCACAAAAGTATATGGACATGAGTCTGGAAGAGAACCCTTCCTGCATTCTCACTCTTGGAAGGACAAGTCTGGAGGTGAATTGTCACTTGTAGCTATGATAAGAGCCTCAGAAGGAAACACTGGGGGTACAAAAATTTGAATGGAAAAAAAACACAAGCAGAACTTGATAACTACTAGAAGGCACGTATGACTAGTCGGTGGGAAAAAAAATGGAAGAAGTTGTGGAAACCAAAGAAGGGTAGGTGCAAAATGGTTCTTGGAGGGGATGTTGGCCTGGAGGATGCATGCAATCTGATAGCATGTGCTTTATTTGGAAGGTTCACTTACAGAGCAATGGTTCAGCATGGTATCATGAGATGGGTGGCGAACACTTGGTACCTGTTGTTAGGGTATACTCCAGAGACGATGATACTCATTAGGTGGTGGTATTGTTTCATGTTCAGATCACCAGAAGACTCTATGAAAGTTTTATAGGACACCTAGGTTTTAAATGGAGGCATCCTCATGATGAAAATATGGTGAGTGGGTTTCAAACCTCTGTTAGAGTATTTCAAGTACAGACACATTTGGGTAGTCTTACCAGGCTTGCTAATACAGTTATAGAGTGAAGGTTCCTTTGCAGCAATAGGGAATGAACTGGGGCGATTTATTTTTGTTGAAGACTCAGTCCTAAAGGTAGTAGATAGGAGAATCGGGAAAATACTTGTCGAACTAGACATCCATAATGGGTTATTGGAAGCACTCAATATAGAGTGGAGGGGGGAGATTTACAGCCAAAAAATTTACTATCTAGGCCTTCCATTTCATTGCACTTCTTGCAGAAGGACTGGATATTTGCGTAAAGACTATCAAGGGTTAGTCTCGGATGAATAATCTGAGTCGTCAATGCTCAAGAAGGCAACCTATAGTGATTCTTCGATGGAGGATCCATCATGGAGTGGGGAAGGCACTTTATCAGAGGAGGAAACATTGAATTTGTCTGCGACTGACTCTGACTTAAGTAAGTTAAAACATCTATGCCTCTCCTTTTTTTCCACTCTGTCAACTTTGGAGATTGAGCACTTAAATGTTTCCAAAGCCACTCCCACAATGGATACTTCTGTAAATACATCTCCTGAGAGTCTCGTTAGGGAGTTGGAGAGGGAGGGTGTCAATGATGTTCTAGTTGGAAGCATGTTTCTAGATGTTCCTGACTAGTCAAAAACTACTCCTCAGGATTGTATCGAGTTTTTGGGGATTCTCCCTTAAGAGGATGGGATGGGTAGAGAGATGCTTAGGGGGATGGAGTTGGTTTATGGAGAGAACTCCCTAGAGGCCTTAATGGAGACTTTCATTCCTTCTTACCGAGATATAGTAATTAAGAATCCATTAAAAGTTTATGAAGGGTGTTATTGGGTCTGAGACGATGTGCCCAAGAAGAGATTCAAAGAAGGAACATTGGATGGGGGGCCTGGGGTTATATGTTTCACCCATAAAAATGAGAAGTGCACGCAGAAAATATTTTGGCTACAGAGGGGAATCGATCAAACAAGGTAGCAACATCTTTGAACAAAGGGCTCTTAGAGGACTCAAATCCCTAGACAGAGCCAAATAATGAAAATCCTTTCTCTATATCTAAGGGGAGTTGGAGGGGCTCCTAAAAGTGCCTCCCTTTGAAGACTACTATCATGTATTTTTCCAGATATCCATTTTTTTCAAGAAACCATGGTGGAAGAAGCGAAAGCAAGGGCCTTAGTCTCAAAAACATTTCCTAGTTGGTATTGATGTGCCACAGATTCAATGGGTTGGTCAGGGGGATTATCCGTGGCCTGGAAAACTGGCAAGGTTTTCCTTTATCCTTATGTAACTTATGAATGTATTCTCCTTGAAGGATTGCTTCTTAAGGGAAACATGGCGATCTCTCTTTTCAACTGTTATGGCCCCTGCACAGATAGAAAAGACTTCTGGGATATTTTGGTCAATAGTGGACTATTGGATATTAAAAACCTGATCCTTGCAGGTGACCTAAAATTTACAGTGTCCGCTTGTGAAGTGTGTGGCTTAAAATCTAGATTAGACCCTTTGGCCGAGTTTTTTAAAGGAATCTTTCAGAACTCTGGACTGATATATATTGTACCTATAGAGTATGTCCCTACTTGGTGCAATGGAAGAGGAGGGTTAGAGAACATAGAAAAAATACTAGATAGAGTGTTCATGTCAAAAGGTCTTGTCTCATCGGTTGGGAGGTACATATAATGGGTAGTGTTGGAGCTACCTTTTTCGACTAATTTTTAAGCGTAATTCTTGCAATCAAGGGTTGGTCATTTAAGTTGTCTTTTACTTCGTGACCTTTTCCCTTTGAAAATCTCAGTAGTCCCGATATGCAAAGTGGCGAGGGTCGTTGTACTCCTAAGACCATTTCCTTTTAACCATGAACAAGATTTTTCACTTTTCTTTACCTCGGGATATCGCGTTTCAGGAGTTACAAGTCACACTGTTTTTAAGCCCCGATGCATGAAGTCGCGAAGTAACCTTGAAAGTTTACCCAGGTTAGCGCTAAGAGTAAATTTCCTTAAACCTTAGTTAAGAGCTGTCAGTATTTCGCGTCTCGGCGTTTTCCCTCCCCAAAAGTCTCACCGTCATAACACCGATAAGCGAAGTCGCGAGAAGTTCGCGCAAGTTACCCGGGTTAGTGTCAGGGGTGAATAGCTTTTAACCATAGTTAAAGTCTGTCGGGATTTCGTAACTCGCCATATGTTTCTCCCAAAAAATATACCTTCGAAGCCCCGAATCACGAAGTCGCGATATTACTTAGATATAAATTAATTAAACACTTAATCCGGTTTACCTTCTAGCTTAACTAGATCACATCATCGTGACCTCATAATTTCATGACTTGGCATACGCTCCTCCTAGGAACTTTAGCTTCGAAGTCCTGAGTCGCGAAGTTGCGATTTTAACTAAACATGATTAATCAAACGTTTAATCCAGATTACGTTTTCACTTAATGATATCACATCATCACGATCTCGGGTTTTAGGGGCTCGAAAGGTTAGAGTGAAAACTCCTGATGCTGCGAACCCCGAAAGGTTGATTAAAGTTTAAGAAATCCTAATTAACAGAGCTAAGCCAACTTAATCAGTGTTTAATACAAGTAATAATATGCACAATATATGAGGTAAATTTAAATGTTCCTTGCACCAACTTGTGTCACGAACCGTTGAAATTTATGGCATTAATTGGAAGTGAGGCGAAGCGACAAGTAAGGATATGGTTTTTATTGCTAAATCTGTCTCTAAAAATGATTTGAACGTTCTGTTCATAAGGACGTCGAAGTTTTAAATGGTCGAAGATATAGATCTTTTTTTTTTCTGTTCTGTTCATAAAGCTCATTTCTATTTTGCGTAGAGAAGTTTTTCTTAGCAAGCTGATTTCTATATGTATACACATTTTTATTACAGGAGAGCTAAGTCACAATCCTCTGTCATGGCCCCATGAAAAGTGTCCAAGGCAAGTGCTAAGATTTTAGGACAAGGCTCTGATAATGTTTCTGATACTTCACCACGAAGTGTTGATTCTGTCCGAACCTGGTCATACATCTCCGAGGTTTTGCAATCCGATTTGGTGAATTGTTCAGATGATTCTAGTGACAACAAGAAGGACGACTTGGCCACCAAATACAAGATCATCATCCAAGCAAAGATGCATATAGTAGCGGCCAAGCCACGTCTTCTTCCTTACTATGACATGATCCAATGGGCATTAGATCATGTATATATCCCAACCAAAACCATCATCAGCTAGAAAAAGGTCACTATTGGGACCTTTAGACCAGAACACTTACAGGCAATGTACAAGTTTCCACCCACGTCGAACTTCACATACAATGTCGAGTTTCTGGAGGATTTTAAACAGAAGGAATGCAATAAATACAACAAAAGCTTATCTGATTTGATCAAGGATTGGGTCTCACACCCTGCGAAGTTTAGGGCAGATAGAAACAAAGTCTATTCCATATCTTCTTTGGAACCACAGTTCAAATACATAGGAATGATGACCTGTAGATTGTATAGGAGGGAAGACACCACACATTTTTTCCTCCCATGGGTGCCTCTGATGCATATAGTCATGGAAGGTTGTTCCTTCGACTGGGCCAAACTGTTGTCAGATAGTCTAACCAGTCGGATTACAGAATATCGGACGCAGAGGACGAGCAGGAAGGCCGCTTCATTTTTTATGTCTGCATACATCATGGACGCCTTGCATTTCATGACGCCTTTTCCCTTAATGAGCTGGAGCTGGGATCCATCGGATGCTGAGCCTATCCATGTCTACCATTCAAAGATTTTGGAGGATAAGGCCTCAGATTTCATATACAAAATTTTCAATTGGGTAATGGTACCGATGCATGTCACCATCTTCGATAATCCACCACCCAGGATCTCAGATAGCATCGCAGCCAATTTGAGCAGTGTGGCCGACTGGTACATGGAGGAATAATTTTCATACATCAGGGTTTTCGACACTTCTGTCCCTCCACATGCTCTACCATTATTTATACCCGATAGGCTGGCTTGTCGCGAGATCGCCAGGCAAACCGTGATTGGTGGCATAAGCAAAGATATTAAAGAATTTTCAAAGAAGGTATGGCCACCTTTCCCCATTCATTTAAATACCTATTCTTTATTAGATTTTGGTCATGCAAAAGCCGAGGCAATAGCCTTGGAAGACATTAAATTGGTCCACCTTGAATTCAAGAAACACGACCCACAAAGGGTCGTGAGTAATCACTTGGCTAGTTGTGGCCTTAAAAGATTTGAGCACGAGAATTCGCCTCACGATGACATTTTATGAGGCACGAGATCTTATGCTGAGGTTTTGGCTCGGATACAAGCCTTGTCAACCGAAGAGAGGGCTAATGTTTTCAAATTCCAAGAACATCAGCGGAGCTGCCTTCCCCCAGTATTACGGGGTGAGAATCCAACGACCGTAGAGGTGCAACAAATGGAAGCCGAAGGCTCCAAAGATTCAACACCCAACCAAGAAGAACACCAGAACAAGAAAGAGCAAACTGGGGGCCCAAAACAGGAAGCCGAAACTTCCAACCCTCCAAGAAAGTCAACCTCAGTTGTTACTCTAGGGAAATCATCTAAGCAGGTCCGCAATCCCATCGTTTCTATTACCCCCCTACAGTCCACGAAGGGGGTCCCAGACGTAGGTTGGGTTTTCGGCAAAGAATTAACGCCCATAACAATGGAAGAGATACCTCTGAATGAATTATTTTTCGATAATAAGAGAAAGGCTGTCATGAAACAAGAACTTTAACAAGAGGCGGGTACAGTATCAAAGAAATTTAAAATTCTAACTGATGGGAGAGCTATGAAAAAGTAGGAATTTGCAACTCAAATAGCAGGAACATCAGGGGCTTTCACTACAACCAACCAATATTCAGTCGGGACCCTAAAGGATCAGCTGAAGTGAAAAAATTGTTTGATCAAAACATTAGAGGCTAATTTAGCTACAGTAGAGGCCACTGCCAAAGATCAAGTGAATACAGGTTTAGAACAAGCTAGAGTAGCTGATAAAAAGGAAATCGAGCAACTCAAAGCCAATCTCGAATAGACACAGTTGATGGCTCAGACAAGTCATATACAAATAGACCAACAAGGAGAATTGATAGAGTAGCTACAAGCTAAATTAGACTTCGCTAAAAGCTAGGTAATCAATATCGGGATATTTCAATCCCAAGCTATAGAAATCAGAAAAAGAGTGTCGGCATCTCAACAAGGCCTACTTGCTAAGGTGGAAACAATTCAAAACAACTGCCAACTCATTGATCAAGTATTGAAAAACCTCACTCTCAGAGAAAAAGATGCTGGGGCGGATCGGGTAGCTTTCCGGGAGGCTATTATAGCCACGACGAGAAGGGAAACAGGTAGTAGTTCCAGGTTTCCTATCTCAGAGCAGACCCGAGGTAACATCCCGTTGAAAGAATGGGAGCATAACATATCCGAAGGCAGACAACAAGCTAAAGAGGTAAGAAAATCTTGTGAAGAAACCTTCGGTTTTCTAGATGTGAGTTGGTTGGGTTCCGATGATGAAAGCAACACTAAAATACTAGGCCAGATAAATACAACCAAGCATCTTCTCAAGATCAAGGAAAATGAAGAAAGAGAATTGGATGAAATATCACAAATAACCCAGACGAACATAGTCCAAATAGATAAATGGCTAATTAAACCGAGTGTACAATTATGTTCTATCAACGCCAAAGACTAACAGGTGGAAGGAAAGTTGCCACAATTGGTGAAGGATTGTTAAACTTTCGAGGCCAATAATCAAGCAGAACCTTCTAAGTTGATATCCCAGCTGGTGGAGAAGTGTGTCATTTGCATGGAGCATGTGAAGAGGCAGGTTTCCGGTACCAAATAAGGACAGAGACAAAGAATTGAAACGTTTAATCTTCTTTCTTGTAATCAAAAACCTCTGGAACGATTGAGATTCCAGAATATAGAAATTTGTATAAATATACATTTTGAAGAAAGAACACAGGCTGGACCTTTTTGGTCAATTGTAATAGAGACTATCTCCTTTTTGAGAAATAATACAAAGCAATCCGGAGACTCCTGATTCCGTCAAGACTGTGTTATGAGTTTGTTTTCTCTGTAATTTCGTATTTAATTTCATTTCGCTTATATATGTTTGATGAACGTTTCATTGCAATTTAGTAAAACCTCTATTGTGGTGATTAATTTTTAGCCATCTATATCGTTTAAAGTTTTTCCTCTGTATCGGCTATTAGCATGTACAAGACCTGTGAACCTTTTAGATTGTCATATTTTATGCTTCGTCAGATTCCTTCTTATCTTATTTTCTTCTTCTATTTACAGGGTGAGATTCTCCCTTGATAGGAGCCTTGCTTTATAGACAACTTAATGTTTTTCTCATATTTCACACATCATTTATTTAAAATATAACTCAATTACGGAAAAAGGCCTTTGATTTGCATTTTATCTTTGATATTGAATTCAAAAGTTCTCTTTTATAAGATCAAATAGATACAACATAAAAACCTTGAATTCAATTTTAATTTACTGTTCCTCTATGACTGTCCCCGTTGTAAGACAACCTAATATTGAACCCAACTTATCGGACCAAACCCATATCACTTTAAATCTCTTCGATACTATACTTAAAACAACCACCACTTGGGTAGAACTTGAATGTTCATGGGCCTCCATTGAAGGAGACATAAACATCCAGGAACAGTTGGAAGCGTGAAAAAGACAACTTGGAAATTAGCCTTAGCTTCCTTTCCCGAAGGTTGATGCTCTCCTTCTTCTTACTCTTGACTCACTTTCAAATGCCTAGACATTTTACTTTCTAAGCCTTAGGTACGGACTCTGGAACAACATCTTTTTGGCACCGTTGCTGGGGACGAAGTTACAAAACCTTTTCCCTAGGAAGAACGATATTCTTGCAGGTTTCACCCTTTGATAGTGAAAAAAGAGTGAACACCCTCTAAAGGATTTTCTTATCTTTCACTTGACGACTACACGTTTAAATAAGCTGGCATCCGGTCGAAGGAATACCAAACAAAACCCAGAGAGTAAATAGACCACGCCTATTTCCAATCCCCAAAAAATACTAAAAACTATAGGTTCCCTTAAGCCAACTACTGCAGTCTATCAGCTTAAGTACCCACAACCCAAGACCAAGTGTTCTTTTGAACCTTCAACTTCGCACAACTACCCTCCCAAAACCATCAAATCATTTTTAGCTAGCCCTGAAGTTAAAAGCGAAATCCATCCAAAAACCTCTGTCGTACACAAAGGTAAAAACCCCTCAGTGAATTTATCAGCGGTCGACATCCCTCTGACTCTTCATTTCAATTTCACGACCTCGCCGAGTCTCGAAGAGTATACCATACACTTAGATTCTATTCTTGCGGGTTCCCCTGATTACATTTCTTGCAAGTCCGAAGAGACAAGTCCTCGCATCCCTTACCACCCATATTTGGTTTTCTCATCTTACGAAGAAGCTAAAGATTCACTTTTAGTGTTCCAGAACCCTCTATACAATACACCGTTTCCCTATCTAGTAGTACCGATGGCAGCTGCTGGAGGAGGAGGAGGAGGAGGGGTTTTCGGAGGTGGAGGGGATCCAATAGGAGGAATGGGAGGCCAAGGGCCTCCCCCGTCTCCCAGAGTTTTCACTAAAGTGGCTGCGAGATATGCACCTTTGGTCCTACTCGTCCTTCTTAATGACCTTCCTGAAAATTATATAAAAAACTTACCAAAATTTACAGGGGAAGGAGACTTGACCACAACCGAACATATAAACTTCTTTGATTAGTTCGCGGATATCCTAGGTCTTGAGCATGAAGACGTGTATTCGGGGTTGTTTGTTCAAACTTTCGAAGGACAAGTACGAACCTGGTTTCAAAGTCTACCTGTAGGATCGATATTATCCTACGATGCCCTAGAAGACTCCTTCCTTAGACAATGGGGCGAAAGGAAAGACCACTTGTATTATTTGACCAAGTTCAGATCTTTAAAGAAAAAGAATTCAGAAATAGTTATGGAATTTATTCAAAGATTTAACAAGCTGCATAATAAGATCTTAGCTAAAGTTAAACCATCCCAACCTGTAGCCAAAGTAACCTTCGCAGGAGCTTTCGAACCTGACTTTTCCCTTCTCTTAAGAGAAAGGCGAGGGACTACCTTAACCCAAATGCAGGATGATGCTGTGGAAATTGAATCTAACATGATGGCCTCTGGAAAGTTGAAAGCTAAGGTAGAAACGAGAAACCGAGAAACCATACGTTTTAGGGAACAAGCGGGACCTTCAGGGTCTAATAGATCCACAGACGACAAAATGGATGATATGGCTAGGATAATTAAGGAGTTGTCGAATAAGATTTCTAGAATGGAGCTAGATCAATCGAACGCTGATCCTTTCGTTAAAAGAGAATTCAGAAGAAAACCTAACCCTCAAAATCAACAAAGGCAGATTAAAAATGAAGACCAGAAAATTCAAACCCCTTTAAAAAATGAAAGTTTTATAAGAGGAAATGACCTGGAAGATTTCGAGGGTCTGGAAGAAGATGTGACAAATTTAGTGACGACTGCACTCAGCCTTATGTAACTAAATAAGAGTATGAGAAGTATTTAAACACACTGCAACCATCAAATGAAGATGATGATATAAACAACACTGATTTCGTTGTATGTCAACAAACGACCGATTCTGTAATGGCTAAGATCCAACCTAGATATAACCCGAGGTCTAAAAAAAAACCTGCATTGATTCCTCAACCCAAGAAAATTATCCCTAGAGGTGAAGTATATGTGCCCATCCCGAAAGAGACCGAAACATCTAACAACAAAATAAAAGGGGCAGACTTGTTGGATCCTAAAACGAAGGAGGTTGAGACCTAAACAAGGGAAATCAAGATAACTGAGACACACAGACCAGTGAATAAACTCACGAGTAATAAATCAACTTAGACAAATAAGTTGGAGAAGAAAGAGATTGAGGTTTTGACCAGAGAAACAGAAAAAGGTAGTGCGGTTTTAGTTTTGAAAATGAGATAAACAGGATCAAAATACCGATCCCCCTAGTTAAATTAGCAAAAAATCCTGCATATCAAAAGTAGATAACCAAAGTGATAGGTTGTTTAGATTAATAAATTCAATCTAACATGATAAATTTGGAAGATGATAAGCCCAATATCACTTTTGGTCCACATTTCGAGGGTGCTAGAGACACCATCGCTCCTTTCTATATCACCCTAAATGTGCATGATTGACTACTGCATAACTGCATGCTAGATTCTGGAGCTTCACATAATGTGATGCCCACAACTATTATGGATAGACTAGGCCTCGAGATCACCAGGCCTTACAAAGATCTCTACTCTTTCGATTCAAGAAGAGTTAAGTGCATGGGTATGATAAAAGATTTAGTAGTCACCCTTGCACAGGTCCCAGTCAAAAGTGTCCTGATGGATGTAGTTATTGCTGATATCCCCCCAAAGTATGACTTACTGTTGTCAAGGTCATGGGGAGCCAAACTTGGGGGGTCCCTCCAATTGGACATGACTTACGCCACAATTCCTGTATTTGGTGGGAAACTTACTCGGTTATATAGGGAAACGAGGTTAGCCTATACAGTGAGCGATCCTCAGAATCCTAACGATTTTCCTGTTTACATTGCTGATCAAGATCTAGGAAATTGTATTTTGTCTTTTAATGATGGTATAGATAGCTTCACAGAAGAAAATTACACAGATGAGAAAGAATTTGAAAGCACGTATAGCACTGGGATCTGGAAAATTCTTTTTGACGGTGCCCTGTCATGTGAAGGAGCAGGTGCTGGGGTACCTTTTGTGGCACCTGAAAATAAATTTGTTGTCCCTTTCTCTTACAGGCTTCAATGGGATATAGACTACACCAACAATGTATGTGAGTATGAAGCCTTGATATTAGGATTGGAAGCTACTAGGAAGCTGAACATAAAGAACTCGAAGGTATATGGAGACACAGAGTTGATAGTCAAATAGATAAATCGACAATACCAGGCCAAGCACCCAAGATTGAGATAGTACATAAATTGTGCTTGGGATCTAATGGAAAATTTCTTCTCATCTGTAAATATCCACTTCATCCCACACACCGAAAATTTACAGGCCGACTTGTTAGCCAAGGCAGCCTCGACGTTCGCTCCCCCTACAAATTTTAAATTAAAATATCACATAGAGGTAAGGCACATACCATCCATCTCGAACAACATACAACACTGGAAGGTTTTCGAGGATGACGAACAGATCAGGAAATTCTTCGAAGCAGTGGGCAACTTCTCTGAAACTCACATTGTTCAAGAGAATCAAAATGATCACACATGGATCATGCAAGAAGGAGACGACCCTCAAGAGTTCCAGGAAAAGATTGTAAATCATCGCATGCTGGTTCTAAAGAACAATCAAATTTCAAAAGGAATGATCCCCTTGGAGAGACTGTTCGATTAGAATGACATACCATTGAAATCCACCCTGCAACCCCAACCAGAGGAGGTTGAAGACTGCGATGTAGGGACCAAAGAAGAACCTAGGATGGTAAAAATCTCAAAGTACCTCCCTCCTGAGGTAAAAATCAAGTATAAAATCTTGCTCGGATAGTATAAATATGTTTTCGCTTGGTCTTACGAAGAGATTAGAACCTATGACACTACTGTGATCGAACACAAGATACCTCTGAAGCCTAGTGTAAAACCCTTTAGACAAAAACTTAAACAAATCAACCCTATCTTATTACCCATAGTCGAAAGATAATTTAAAAAGCTTTTAGACGCAAAAATAATAGTACCACTAAGATACTCCGATTGGGTAGTGAACTTGGTCCCGGTTAGAAAAAAGAGTGGGGAGATTAGACTGTGTGCTGATTTCATAAATCTAAATAAATCTTCCTTCAAAGACAACTACCCTCTACCTAAAATGGATCACATTTTAGAAAATGTAGTTGGGGCAAATAGGATGTCGATGATCGATGGTTTCTCTGGGTACAATCAAATTGCCATAAATGAACAAGACAAATAAAAAACAACCTTCACTACACCCTGGGGTACATTCATGTATGATAAAATGCCTTTCGGTCTAATGAATGCAGGTGCCACCTTCCAACGTGCTATGGATATCGCTTTCGTCGGCGAAAGAGACAAGTTTGTGGTTATCTATCTCGATGATCTAACCATTTTTTCTAAGTTTGATGAAGATCATTTAATACATCTCAAACAGACTTTCGAAAAATGCCGCAGGTTTGGTCTGTCTTTAAACCCCAAAAAGTCTCACTTTGCCATGCGAGAAGGTAAAATCTTGGGCCATATTGTGTCCCGAGACAGAATTAAAATTGATCCTAGCAGGGTTCAAGCTATAGACACAATAAATATTCCTAGAAATGTAAAGGAAATTCAATCATTCTTGGGAAAGATAATTTTTTTGAGGAGGTTTATCCCAAACTTTGTTGAAATTGTGAAATTGATCACAGGTATGTTAAAGAAAAACAACAAAGTGAAATGGACAGCAGAGGCCAAAGAATCATTTGCATGTATCAAAAAGGTTATAAGCGAGGCACCTGTACTAGCAAGCCTTGATTATCTAAAGGATTTTCTCATTTTCTCATTCGCCTCCAAGCATATAATTGCCATGGTACTCCTTCAGAAAAATGAGGAAGGTTTCGAACAACCGATAGCTCTTTTCATCAAAAGTCTCAGAGGCGCGGAACTCAAATACAATATAATGGAAAAACAAGCATATGCTATGGTGAAGGCATTAAAGGCTTTCAGAACTTATGTATTGTATTCCAAGATAATAGCGTATGTACCTACTAGCTCTGTAAAAGACATTTTAGTTCAGCCTGACAGTGATGGAAAAAGGGGACGGTGGCTCGCTAAAATTCAAGAATTTGATCTGGAGATAAAGCTGATGAAACTAGTAAAGGGTCAAGGTTTGGATAAACTCTTAGCTGAATCAAATTTCAGAGCCCTCGGTATAAATAGCCTACAGGAATGTGAAGAAGATGAGGATATGAACGAGCTATCCGAGCTAACAAGTGAAATCAGAATCGAAGAGAAGTTTACATCCTCTGATTGGTACAAAAACATAGTATCCTACCTACTGACTTTGAAGTGCCCGAGTGATTTATCTCCATCCAAATCCAGAATGCTAAAACTGCATGCGGTCAAATACTGTATATCTGAGAGTCAATTGTATTGGAAAGACCCACTTGGATTATTTTTGGTTTGCTTGGTTGAATCTGAAACAGATAAGGTCATAAGTGAATTCCACGAAGGAGTGTGCGGGGGACATCACGCTTGGAGAGCGACAACTTATAAAATCCCGAGGGCAGGGTATTATTGGCCTAAAATTTTCTCGGACGTCAATGCCAAATTTAGGGCTTTTAACCCTTTCCAATTGTTCACGCGAAAGCATAAACTCCCAGCACTACCGTTAGTTCTAGTCAAAACAGAGGCTCCTTTTCAACAGTTGGGACTGGATTTTATAGGCTAAATTAACCCCCATTCCAGCGCTCAACACAAATGGATCCTAACCACCACAGATTACTTCACTAAATGGGTGGAGGCTATTCCAACCAGAAGGGCAACAAATTCGGTGGTAATAGATTTCCTAGAAGAAAACATTTTATCTAGATTCGGATGCCCCTGAAAGATAGTCACAGATAACGCCCAGGCTTTTAAATCTATGGCTATGATCAGTTTTTGCCAAAAATACAATATCATGCTTGGCCATTCCACGACATATTATCCCCAAGGAAATGGACTAGCTGAGTCTTCGAACAAGAGTCTGATCAATATAATTAAAAAAGTGTTGAACGAGAACAAAAAATATTGGCATGTGCATCTGAAATACGCTTTATGGGTAAATCGGATAGGCACGGAGAAATCTATCGGAACTTACCCTTTCCAGATGGTGTATGGGACCAACGTGGTATTACCCATAAACTTGGCACTTCCTGTAATGAAACCATGGAAAGATGAGAAAGAAGAAGCAAACCATGTCACAAGGAAAATAAATCAATTGATCGAAGTACAACAACACAGGGTTGAAGTGGACGAAAGGTTGCAAAAATACCAAGACAACATGAAAACGTTATTCGACCATAAGACAAAAGACAGAGAGTTTCTTTCGGGCGATTTGGTCTTGAGATGGGATGCTAGGAAGGAAGAATCAACAAAACATGGTAAATTCGATCATATTTGGTATGGACCATTCAAAGTCGCAGCTGCTGAAGGAAAAAATTCGTTTTTATTAGAAAATATGGACGGTAAAATCTTTAACACCCCTGTTAACGGGCATTATTTAAAACAGTACATGAAATAATTGGTTCCCAAAATATTTCCATTGTATATACCGGTTTGTATTTTCTTTCTATCTCATATATTTTTTTTGGGGTAAGTTTATTTTCACTTTTAATTAATTAGGTCAATAATTTTGTAGAAGTAGAAATACGCAATTTCCAATACATTCAACTCTTTTAAAAGATACTCTTCATGTTTACAGGATGTCGTCTTGTGACCTAAATGAGCGAAAGGAGAAAACAAAAATTCATATATCAGAGACTAAATTCATCGAAAACAGGTGATAGAAAAGGTTTTCAGTTATTTTAAATTGGTAAGGCAAAGGTACTAATTCCTGAGAATTCTGTTCTTTAAGAAAGAAAAGGTCTCCAAAGCATCGTAACGGTCCCATAAATCTAATGTTTTCTCTTGACTGTTATTAACAAGAACAATTACTTGCTCTGGGTCCTAAGAACTTAACTTAAAATAAAGATAGGTGGTAGTTAAAATAAGTAGAAAAGTACAACATCTCTGGGAAAAGGTTTTCAAAAGCCGGTTTTAATTTTCAACCCCTGTTTCTCAGTGTACAAACCTCTGTCCGTCACCTTTCTTTCGGTCTTCAAATTTACCTTCTAAAAAAGCCAAGTATCTTTCTGGGTTTATATACATAGGGGGAAGGGATTATGTTTTAACTTTGAAAGATGTAAAGCATATTTTGGAAAGTAAGCTGGTCTTCACAACTCCTCAGTCTCTTACTAAACAAAGTTATGCGTATGTTGATCCTGACTATTCTAGGTTTTCAACAGTTTCGAAAGACTGAGGCTTGCTTGAAGGAAAACCCCTAGAAATAATTTTTCCTCTTTTTCCCTGCGGGCTAAGGTGTTGTGAAAGTTAAGGGAAGGTTGGTACCGAGTAATCAAAGTAAGTTGACATACCTCCATTGCAAAATATTACACAGATATCACCCCTCATACAAACTGATTTCCCCCACTTCGTGTTTTAAGAAGTAAATTATAAGACAGATGGGAAAACGAAAGTCATATTTAATTGTACATCTAGTCTTAAGAGACGATGAAAGGAAATTCAGAAATGATTACCCTCGTCTCAACATTTAAATGCATAAATATTTTTCAAAGTGGTGAAAGGAAATTCAGCAAAAAGGGCCAGATAACTTCACTGGGGTACTGAACAGGCTCGCTGGTAGTGAAGCAATATCTGAGATATCTGTAAGGCTGTTATACATGAATCTCACTCTACTATGGTAATCAATTTTCTCGAAACCGGATCTACGTCCTAAGTTCAAACAAGGCTCCCCGATTAAAAACATGTAATAAACTTCGTTTGATGCAAACCAAAAGCCACAAGATTCGTTGGATTCCCTAGGCCTGTTCTGATCACCTAAATGCAGACATAAATTCAGTAAAGATAAAGAGAAAGTCGTGAAAGGGACTGCAGCTGAGTGTGAAACGTATTTGAGTGTTGAAAATCTTTTTAGAAGTGAAAGACAAAGTCTCTTCTTCCCTCTGTTTATCCTTTCCTTAAAGTGAGTCTCGCAGAAGTGAAACCAATGACTCCATTTACCCAATACAGGCATGTGGTCTATTTTTCTTTCTATCTCGTAGGGAGACATGATCCCTAGTTGGAGCCTATGTTGGAGCCGCCTTTTTCGACTAGTTTTTAAGTGTAATTCTTGCAATCAAAGGTTGGCCATTTAAGTTGTCTTTTACTTTGTGACCTTTTCCCTTTGAAATTCTCAGTAGTCCTGATATGCAAAGTGGCGAGGGTCGTTGTACTCCTAATACCATTTCCTTTTAACCATGAACAAGCTTTTGCACTTTTCTTTACCTCGGGATATCGCATTTCGGGAGTTACAAGTCACACTGTTTTTAAGCCCCGATGCGCGAAGTCCTGAAGTGACCTTGAAAGTTTACCCAGGTTAGCGCCGAGAGTAAAGTTCCTTAAACCTTAGTTAAGCACTATCAGTATTTCGCGTCTCGGCGTTTTCCCTCCCCAAAAGTCTCACCATCATAACACCGATAGGTAAAGTCGTGAGACGTTCGCGCAAGTTACCCGGGTTAGTGTCAGGGGTGAATAGATTTTAACCATAGTTAAAGTCTGTCGGGATTTCGTAACTCGGCATACGTTTCTCCCAAAAACTATACCTTCAAAGCCCCGAATCGCAAAGTCGCGATATTACTTAGATATAAATTAATTAAACACTTAATCTGGTTTACCTTCTCGCTTAACTAGATCACATCATCGTGATCTCAAAATTTCGCGACTCAGCATACGCTCCTCCCGGGAACTTTACCTTCGAAGTCCCGAGTCATGATTTTAACTAAACATGATTAATCAAACATTTAATCCAGATTACATTTTCTCTTAACTAGATCGCATCATCGCGAACTCGGGTTTTAGGTGCTTGAAAGGTTAGAGTGAAAACTCCCGATACTACGAATGCTGAAAGGTTGATTAAAGTTTAAGAAATCTTGATTAACAGAGCTAAGCCAGCTTAATCAGTGTTTAATACAAGTAACAATATGCATAGTCTACGAGGTAAATTTGAATGTTCCTTGCGCCAACTTGTGTCACGAATCGTCGAAATTTATGGCATTAATTGGAAATGAGGCGAAGCGACAAGTAAGGATATGGTTTTTATTGCTAAATCTGTCTCTAAAAATGATTTGACTGTTCTGTTCATAAGGACGTCGAAGTTTTAAATGGTCGAAGATATAGATCTTTTCCTTTCTGTTCTGTTCATAAATCTCATTTCTATTTTGCGCAGAGAAGTTTTTCTCAACAAGTTGATTTATGTATGTATACACATTTTTATTACAGGAGAGCTAAGTCACAATCCTCTGTCATGGCCCCACAAAAAGCATCCAAGGCAAGTGCTGAGATTTCAGGACAAGGCTCTGATAATGTTTCTAATACTTCACCACGAAGCGTTGATTCTGTCCGAACCTGGTCATACATCTCTGAGGTTCTACAATCCGATTTGGTGAACTGTTCAGATGATTCCAGTGACAATGAGAAGGATGACTTGTCCACCAAATACAAGATCGTCATCCAAGCAGAGATGCATAAAGTAGCGGCCATGCGACATCTTCTTCCTTACTATGACATGATCCGATGGGCGCTAGATCATGTAGATATCCTGACCAGAACCATCATCAGCAAGCAAAAGGTCACTATTGGGACCTTTAGACTAGAACACTTACAGGTGATGTACAAGTTACCACCCATGTCAAAATTCACATGCAATGCCAAGTTTCTGGAGGATTTTAAACAGAAGGAATGCGAGCAATACGACAAAAGATTATCTGATTTGATCAAGGATTGGGTCTAACATCCCGCGAAGTTCAGGGTAGATAGCAATGGAGTCTATTCCATATCTTCTTTGGAACCACAGTTCAAATACATAGCAATGATGACCTGTAGATTGTATGGGAGGGAAGACACCACACATTGTTTCCTCCCATGGGTTCCTCTGATGCATACAGTCACGGAAGGTTGTTCCTTCAACTGGGCCAAACTGTTGTCAGATATTCTAACCAGTCAGATTACAGAATATCGGATGCAGAGGGCGAGCGGGAAGGCCGCTTCTTTTTTCATGTCCGCATACATCATGGACGTCGTGTGTTTCATGATGCCTTTTCCCTTAATGAGCTGGAGCTAGGCTCTATCGGATGTTGATCCTATCCATGTCTACCATTCAAATATTTGGGAGGAAAATGCCTCAGATTTCATATACGAAATTTTCAATTGGGCAATGGTATCGATGGATGTCACCTTCTTAGGTAATCCACCGCCCAGTATCTCAGATAGCATCACGACCAATTTGAGCAGTGTGGACGACTGGTACGTGGAGGAATAATTTTCATACATTAGGGTTTTTGGTGCTTATGTCCCTCTGCATGCTCTACCATTATTTATACCCGATAGGCTGGCTTGTCGCGAGATCGCCAGTCAAACCCTAATTGGTGGCATAAGAAAATATCTTAAATGATTGTCAAAGAAGGTATGGCCACCTTTACCCATTCATTTAAATACCTATTCTTTATTAGATTTCGAGCATGCAAAGGTCGAGGCAGTAGCCTTGGAAGATATTAAATTGGTCTACCTTGAATTCAAGAAACATGACCCACACAGGGTCGTGAGTAATCACTTGGCTAGTTGTGGCCTTAAAATATTTGAGCATGAGAATTCACCTCATGATGACATTTTTCAAGGCACAAGATCTTATGCCGAGGTTTTGGCTCGGATACAAGCCCTGTCGCCCAAAGAGAGGGTCGATGTTTTCAAATTCCAAGAACATCGGTGGAGCTACCTTCCCCCAGTATTACGGGGTGAGAATCCAATGACCGTAGAGGTGCAACAAACAGAAGTCGAAGGCTCCAAAGATTTAACACTCGGCCAAGAAGAACACCGGGACAAGAAAGAGTAAACTGGGGGCCCGAAACAGGAAGCCGAAACTTCCAACCTTCCAAGCGAGCCAACCTCAGTTATTACTCCAGGGAAATTGTCTAAGTAGGTCAACAATCCCATTGTTTCTATTACCCCCCTACAGTCCACGAAGAGGGTCCCAGATGCAGGTGATCAATTTTTAGCCATCTATATCGTTTACAATTTTTCCTTTGTATTGGCTATTAGCAGGTACAAGACCAGTGAACCTTTTAGATTGTCATATTTTATGCTTCTTCAGATTCCTTCTTATCTTATTTTCTTCTTCTATTTACAAGGTGAGATTCTCCCTTGATAGGAGCCTTGCTTTATAGACAACTTAATGCTTTTCTCATATTTCACAAATCATTTATTTAAAATATAACTCAGTTATGGAAAAGGCGTTTGGTTTGCATTTTATCTTTGATATTGAATTCAAAAGTTCTCTTTTATAAGATCAAATAGATACAGCATAAAAACCTTGAATTCAATTTTAATTTACTGTTCCTCTATGACTATCCCCATTGTAAGACAACCTAATATTGAACCCGGCTTATCGGACCAAACCCATATCGCTTTAAATCTCTTCGATACTATACTTAAAACAACCACCACTTGGGTAGAACTTGAACGTTCATGGGCCGCCATTGAATGAGACACAAACATCCAGGAATAGTTGGAAGCGCGACAGCGACAACCTGGAAATCAGCCTTAGCTTCCTTTCCCGAAGGTTGATGCTCTCCTCCTTCTTACTCTTCACTCACTTTCGGATGCCTAGACACTGTACTTTATGAGCCTTAGGTACAGACTCTGGAACAACAGGTAGCTTATCCTTACATTTCTGATCATGCTCGGGTTGTGCTACAGTTTGATGATAGACATAAGTCAATAACTTATCCTTTCAAACTAAACCCTATCTGGTTGGAAGAGAAGCCTGGCTTTAGTGATTTAGTAGCTTCAGTGTGGAAGTCCAATGAGTTTAACTCAGAACCTTCAGTGATGAGAAGATTAGTAGGGAAATTAAAATCTTTAAAACACAAAGTGATTGGATGGGAGAAAGTCCAAAAGAAGTTGATATTTCTTAAGTTAGAGTATGTAGAGGAGGAATTAGAGAAGTCATACAATTTTAAAATCAGTGGGAGGGATTCAATGGATATTGACATCTTCATCAAAGAGTTGGAAGGTAAAAGAAAGAAATATATCTTAGATAAAGAAGAAACATGGAGACAAAAGAGCAGGGCCATTTGGCTACAACAGGGTAATCAAAATACAATATTTTTTCATCATTATGCTAGTCACATGAAAAAAAAAAAATGCAATTTGGGAGATGAAGGATGAATTAGGCATCTGTGACATTGGTCAGAAAGATATTGAGTCTGAAGATGTGAGACACTTCAAAGATTTCTATGCTGACTCAGGGCAAAATACCATTGTAGATCAGGTGAAAGAAGTGCAATATTATCCCAATTTCTTCACTGAGAGAGATGTTCAGGAGCTTGAAAAACCCAATTTTATAGAAGAAATTAAACTAGTGTTGAATATTTTTGTTAAGGACAAGAGCCTTGGAATAGACGGTTGGATGGTGGAATTCTTTCTCACGTTCTTCGATTTGATAGGGAATGATGTTTTGGAAGTAGTGGAGGAGTCAAGGAGTTCTGGTTCAATGGTAAGTTCTTTAAATTCGACCTCTATAGCTCTAATACCAAAGGTGGATAAGCCTTCAAGATTTTGGGACTTCAGACCTATTTCCCTTTGCAATCTAGCATACAAAATTATAGCAAAGATCAAATCGATCATATTGAAGTCATATCTATCTAAGTCCTTATATTTGGATCAATTTGGGTTCTTAAAGGGAAGGAATATCTTGGATGTTGTAGGTGTAGCACAAGAATGTTTAGACAGGATAAAATCTAAAAAAATGAAATCCTTAGTTTTAAAATTGGATCTCCAGAAATCTTATGATTGTGTTAATTTGGATTTCCTCAAGTTAGTCCTATTAAAGACTGGCATTGGATTAAAGTTAACAAACTGAATTATGAGTTGTGTAAACACACCTTCTTTTGTGATTATGGTAAATGACAGACCTACCTCTTTTTTCAAAAGTGGTTGCAAGCTAAGACAAGGATGCCCCTTATCACCTTTAATTTTTATTCTGGTCATGGAGGGACTCAGTCTAATGCTCAAGAATGCACAAGTAGATGGAAAAATATCAGGGGTTAAGACCTCAAGAATCCTTAAGATCATTCTCTTATTGTTCATGGATGATGTCTTGATCTATTGGGTATGTGTTATTGTAATATCCCCAACCACCAACAGTGTAGGGCAATGCGACTACTCAAATGCTTTACTTAGCTCTGATACCAAAATGTAGCGTCCCCGACCAACACAGAGACCGGTTAACACTACTACGCAGAACATTCACATATATATAAAATTTATTTTAATGAATTTAAAATACTTAATCACAATAAACACATAATTGTTGCTACCATACATAATCAATGGAACTAATAGTAATTCATATACGCAACAGAATACATGATAACATTCAAGCATCACAGACATGCATAACATATAAATTAAGCACAGACCAATACTTATCTTTTCAACTGGAGTAACACCACCAACTACGTGCAGACCTTCTATGAACCTCCCAGCCATAAACCACGCTACTCATCACACTCAGCAGTGGGTCACCCCCGAGCTGGGACTTAAGCTCCACCCAGGGGAAGGGAATCCTAGACTAGGCTGAGGTTATAAGAAACTGCACAATACAACTGGATGGATTCTCTCTAGGAGCCTTCTTACGCCCACTACTCATGGACTCTCATTCCCCACATGCCTGTTCCACCCCAGGAATATGCACCTTCACTGTTCCACAGTCCATCGACTGCTCCACTTCGCCTCTCAAGGTCTCAACAATAGGTCGGATTAGGAATTCTTAGAGATTTGTAGCTGGTGTTGGAATCTCTCTAGGAGAAAACCACTTCCCAACAAACTCTCTCACCTGGAGAGAGATGCTCACAAGCTTGAAAACCTACCTCTTCAACCACGGACCTGACAACCCACTTCTTCAACGAGTTTCAACTCAATTCCCGCAAGGTGAGGACAATAACCACTAGTCAATACAACTCAGGAAAATAGAAGGAAACAACTAAAAACGATTAAGGTACGAACTCGGCTCTGCAAGGAACAAATGACGACAACAAGCCACACTCAGTCAAGGATCTGTGTTGCCACAAAAATGAACAATTATGACACAACAAAGCACAGATGATTACGAGGTGCTCGAACTTCACATGATACACACGAGATAACTCGAAATTATCCCGGAGACATGGATCAGTCTGTTGGTTTTCCCCACAGGGTTCAGGGTGTGTGACCAGGAAACAATGCAGAGGTAGATCATGGAGGTTTCGGGTTTAGACTCTGGATGAAATAATGGACAGGACCCCCCCAACAATGTTGGATTTCCCAGCTATAACTGCATGCGCCCAGGTAGACACGTGTCTTCCTGCGGCCGCATGCACTCCACTTAGCATACGTTCCTTTTCCAAGAACTTAGGACAACACTTGGTCAATTGTCCACCTTATCCTTTTAGGAAATAATAATAAATTATTATCCCCTTTAGAGGTAATCCCCCTAGCTTAGCTCCTAGGCCCAAACACTTAGCCTCATCCCTTACCCAACCTTGTGGAAGCTTAGTCCCCCATCACTCTTTCTTTGTGGTCGGTCTACACACAACGATGTTTATATTTTTATTAATGATTTTGCATAATTACATATAAAAAATAGGCTCCTGGCCTTAACATCCTAGGCTCTCTGGCCTAATCATCACATAATCCTCCTAGCTTATTATAACTCATCTCACCAGCCTAACAAACATGTTTACAATTCATAATTACAACTGGGGCTCTGCCGGGGGATATTACAATCCCCTCCCCTTATTTTTGCACTGTCCTTAGTGCAACTTGTTTATACATATATAATTCAAAAAATTCTTCAAAAAACTCCAAGCTTTGGCTATTGGAAGCCCATTATCCACCTGGTGCTTTGCTTTCAAGCACCAATTCTAGTGTTCCTTCTGCAGGTGAAACTCGATTGCTTTATTCCATAGGGCTGCTTCAGGAAAGCATTTAACTCATTGCTCCTTGTTACATGCTTCAATTAAACCTCATTGAAAGCACCGACTGGCTG
>ML807800.1:205519-233079 GCA_009831015.1 Picea engelmannii
TCAATACATATAAGAAAAATCATTCCGTGGTTTTCTCCCGATTTGGGTTTCCACGTAAAACACTGGTGTACTTTGTATGTGTATGATTATTCACTTGTTCATTGCTTATTTACTCTACAGTTATTGGATAATAATGCTTCATTGATATAACACTTGGATTATATGGTTAAATTTCTCTATTACTGATTCACCCCCCCTCTCAGTAATCCAACAACCACTACGGTCTTAGAATTAGCTGATAGATCTAAAGTGGTTCCTGAAGGTATACTTGAAGATATCACCGTTTCTTTGGGTTCTTGGGAGTATCCAGTAGATTTCCTGGTTCTTCAACCAAAATCTAATCTAGGAGGCCATCCATTGATCCTTGGAAGACCTTGGTTGGCCACAACAGATGCTTTCATCGGTTGTAGAACAGGGAATATGATTATCTCACATGGAACTGAAAGGAAACAAATCACACTTTATCCTCCTGCTCAAAAACCTTCTGTAATAGATTAATTACCTTGGCTTGATGAAACAAAGAAACAAAATGAAGAAGTAATTCAACCTATATTAAGTATTAATCAAGCTTTTGATTTTAGGGAGGAAAATAATGAAGATCTATTAGACTATTTCATTTCTGAACCAGATATCTCAGAAGAATTAAGAGACACAAAATACATTGTTGCAGATAAAATCTTAGGACAAAATTTTCAAGAGAATTGCACAATTCATTCTTTAGAGTCAACATTTAATGACATTTTTCCATTTATTTCTATGGCAAATACTCAAAGCAAGATAATTGAAATTAGTCCTGGGAAATACTTGAATATTGGCACAAATTTTGAACCACCCCAGGAAGAACAATTGATTGCACTATTGAAGAAATATCATAAAGCATTTTCTTGGGAATATACTGATATGAAGAGGATTCATCCTGAAACATGCACTCATCACATCTACACAGATGATAACATAAGACCACTCAGACAACCACAATGAAGAATGAGTCCAATATTGAAAGAGGTAGTCAAAGAAGAATTACAAAAATTATTGAAGGTAGTATTCATCTACCCTATCTCTGACAGTCAATGGGTTTCTCCATTAGTTGTTGTACCTAAGAAAAATGGGAAATGGAGAATTTGTGTAGATTATAGAGAATTGAACAAAGCAACACTTAGAGATCATTTTCTGTTACCATTCATAGATCAAGTCTTAGATTCACTAGCTGGGAAAAAATACTTTTCCTTCCTAGATGGATTTAGTGGCTATAACCAAATCAATATATCATTAGAGGATCAGGATAAAACTACTTTTACATGCCCATGGGGTACATATGCTTATAAGGTATTACCTTTTGGTTTATGTAACGCCCCAGCTACTTTTCAAAGAGCAGTCCTGGCCATTTTTGTTGATTTAGTACATGAATGTGTAGAGGTATACATGGAGGATTTCTCTGTGCATGGTGATTCTTTTGACAAATCTTTGAAGAACTTGGAAAAATTCCTAATAAGATGCATAGAAACAAATTTGTCTCTTAGCAATGAAAAATGTTTTATGATGTTAACTCAAGGAGTAGTATTAGGTCATCATATTTCATCATCAGGAATAACAGTGGATCCTGCAAAAATAAAAATCATTATAAATCTACCAGAACCAATCAACCAAAAATATGTGAGAATGTTTCTTGGATATGCAGGCTATTACCGAAGATTCATTGAAAATTTTAGTAAAATAGCTTTGCCTTTATTCAAATTACTTGCAAAAGATATACATTTTCATTGGGATACTAATTGTCAAAATTCCTTTCAGAAGCTCAAAGACAAGCTATCAACAACACCTATATTAAGAGGGCCTAATTGGGCTTTGCCATTTCACATCTCTACAGATGCATCAGATACTGCAATGGGGGCATCGTTGGGTCAAAAGGAAAATCTTATGACTTATGCTATTTACTTCATTAGTAAAAATCTAACCCCTGCAGAGTTGAATTACACAGTCACAGAGAAAGAAATGTTGGCAGTAGTACATGCTGTGAATAAATTTCGTCACTACATCACTGTTTATGAAGTCTTTATCCATACAGATCATTCTGCCATAAGATATCTCATGAACAAACCTATTACTAATGGTAATATAACAAGATGGTTGTTATTGATGTAGGAATTCAACATCACAGTCTTGAATAGACCTGGAAAGGAAAATCAAGTAGCTGATTTCCTATCTCGATTAAAAACCCCTGGTGAGATTGTTCCTATCTCAGATAATTTTCCTGATGAGCACCTATTTTCAATTTCAGTTATAACTCCATGGTATGTTGATATAGCCAACTATTTATCATCAAGAATGTTACCTCCATCTCTCACATCCAAAGAAAAGAAAAAGACAATTAAACAAAGTGCTAGATACACATGGATTGATGGAGATCTCTTTTATACAGGATATGACCTCATAATTAGAAGATGTGTAAGACAAGAAGAGATTTTAGAAATACTAAAAGCTTGCCATGATGAACCTTGTGGTGGTCATTTTGCAGATAAGAGGACAACATACAAAATACTCAATTTAGGGTATTATTGGCCATCCATCTTCAAAGATTCCAAGAAATATGTCCGAAGTTGTGATAGYTGCCAAAGGATGGGAAAGCCACTTCCAACCGATGARATGYCTCTCAAACCACAAGTTCACATTGAGCCATTTGAAAAATGGGCTCTTGATTTCATTGGTCCAATAAATCCACCATCAAAAGGGAAGCAGTACATCTTAGTATGTACTGATTATGTTACAAAGTGGGTGGAAGCCAAAGCATTAGTGAGATCTACAGAACAATCAGTGGTCAACTTCCTCTTTGAAGAAATATTTATTAGATTTGGAGTACCACGGGAGATTGTAACAGACCAAGGAGCACAGTTTACTTCTAGAATGGTGAAAGACTTAGCAAGCAAATATCAGATCAAGCATCAGAAATCTACACCCTATCATCCACAAGCAAATGGATAGGTGGAATCTACTAACAAAACTTTAGAAGCAATCATGACCAAGACAATCCAAACACATAGAAATGATTGGTCAGACAAGCTTCAAGAAGCATTATGGGCATACAAAATCACCTATAAAAATAGTATTGGTTTTATCAGCTGGTCTATGGTAAGCAAGTTTTGTTACCTATAGAATTTCAAATTCATACTTTTAAACTAGTAGCTGATTTAGGAATAGATCTTTCCGAAGCACAAAAAGAGAGGATCATGCAATTAAATCAATTAGATGAGATGAGACAGGCAGCAGTTGAACACAACACTTTGATACAACAACAAAGGGCACATTGGCATGATAAGTATATCAAGAAGAAACAATTCAAAGAAGGAGACTGGGCTTTGTTATTTGATTCAAAATTCAAAGATTTCAAAGCTAAATTTACAACTCATTGGCTTGGTCCATATGAGATTGCAGAAGTATATGACAATGGCTCAGTCAAATTACAAACAATAGATGATGAGGCAAGCTCATTCATAGTCAATGGACATCGGCTAAAGCTCTACAATAAGCCTGTAAACAAGGAAGACTTTCTGTAGCAGATATCTCAACAGAATTAGATGGAAGTATTGGAGAGACAGAATCATGTGTCTCCTTCACATTCTCCTTAAAAATAAAAATAAAAAGAGAATAAATAAATATATAAAAAAAGAAGAAGAAAAAAACGAAAAAGAAAAAAAGGGAGTTTAGTTGTGAAAATCCAGGAAACTAGCACAATATAAACTCGAATTTTGATTGGAAAACGAAGTAACATTGGCCAACCAAATTTCTTCAAAAAAATAAAATAATAATAATAATTTTCATCATTAAACTTCTAGTTTTAGTTTTCATCTTCAAAAGTTTTTCTCTGAATTGAGGACAAGTCAATAAATAAGGCTGAGGGGAATAAGGTATATTTTGAAAACCTTTCAAGACTTCTACAGATGACAGCATGCATTGAAGATATCCATTTCAATTCAGCAGAGGGACCTGAGGAAGAAACTTAATTTCAATCAGTAGAGGGACCTGAGGAAGATATCCATTTCAATTCAGCAAAGGGACCTGAGGAAGAAACTTAATTTCAATCAGCAGAGGGACCTGAGGAAGATATCCATTTCAATTCAGCAGAGGGACCTGAGGAAGAAACTTAATTTCAATTAGTAGAGGGACCTGAGGAAGATATCCATTTCAATCAGCAGAAGGACCTGAGGAAAATATCAATTCCAATTAGCAAGAGACTTGAGAAGAAAATTAATTTCAATCAGTAGAGGGACCTGAGATACTAAGAAAAAGAAATACAAGAGGAAATTGAGGACTTACAACAACATTCCATCCAGCTTCAGTCAAGCAAAACACAATGAGCAAACAAGTTAGTATATATTTTCTTTTTTTAATGCTTTAAATTTGAGAATTCTTCCTAAGCTAGGCAATGATAAATATCCTATCTTTCCTTTCCCCTACATAATCTTTTCATCACTCCATTTTTCATCCTCAAAAGCATTAAAAATGGTACTTAAAAGAACCACTTTTGGTTTCCAAAGGAGTTATAAGGAGGGATCAGGTTTCAAATACAAAACACATTGTTTGTTTTGAGCTGTCAAATGCTCTGTTTCTGAAGACATAAGTTGCATACACAGATTGAAGTATTATTGCATAGATTAAGGGTACAAAGAGGAGAAGAGTACAAAGGTACGAACAGAGAAACACCTTCAGCTATGATCCCTATACAAACCATTTTCAAAAATAAAGACCCTTGTTTAAGTCTCCTCTAACGTTTTCTCTCCATAAAAGCAAAAACGACTCAAATGATTTTCATATTTGCTAGGTCTCACCAAACATTGCATGATGTGTCTCACTTAAACCCTCCCGGACTTGAATCACCGACGCACCTCTGCATACACTTACCTCCATTTCAAAAATTACACTCTCTGTTCACAACGCCAGCGCCATCCCAAATCCCTACGCTCTAGCACATTGTTCCTCCTACGCATCCCAAATCCCTACGCTCTAGCACATTGTTCCTCCCACACATTCCTATCCCGAAATTATCTGATAAAAAAAACGAATTGTATGTTGACAATTTCATTGTCAACATACAACATTTTCATTATGTGGAAGAAAACGTGGGGGGTTGAAGGAGATACGTGGTGAAGAAAAGGCAGAGAACGTATAAAGGTAAGCCCGAACTCAAATAATTAAACAAACAAGTATAAAATTCAACGTCCATGGCACATTTTGAAACAAGACAGTTCATTTTTAGCAGAGGCCGACTAAAAGAGGGGAAATTGAGCCAGAATTCAACAAGAAACCTGAGAAATTTTTGAAATTACCAGGTATTCCCTTGCATAAATTTTTTATGAACAGAGAATAGCTTAGGAATTAAAAAAAATAAGATATTTTCTTTGCTTATTGAACAAAAAATCTTCTTGAAGACCATACACAGAATTAAATCCACACAGAGTCTGAAAGTTTAAGAAATTTTGGTCAAAAGAATTGCAGAGTTGAAGCTTTTAGACCTCCTTTCTATAAACAATGGAAATATTTTAGGTCTTGCTCTTAAAACTTGGAAGTATGGTATCTAGATATGAACCAGGGAGGCTTGTTACATCAGCAATACACAGGGATTGCATACAAATTTTGGAGAAAAAACAGTGGATAGGTTTCTTTGAAAAATTTGATGGATTTTGTGAAGGAGTTGCCTTAGAATTTGCTGACTCATTTGATGGGGAAAGAGCTACTATTGGAAACCTTACCATTAGGATAACTGAAGATAGCATTGCACATGTCACTGGACTTCCTCAAATAGGAGAGAGATATTTCAAAACCAAGCATTTCAAAGATAAATCATTGGTACCTTTTATTTCCAGGTCAAGGGTAGCAACAGTAAATTGGAAGAAGGGAATTCCAAGAAGTTGGTTGGTTCATCCTTGGGATGAATTAGCATACCTCATATAGAAATTTATAACTTGTGAGGGAAGATTTAGCATCATCTACCTATATCATATTAAACTGCTACAACACCTAAAAGGTGACTGTGAAATCAATATGCCTTATTTTCTCTTACAAAGCCTTTCTAAAATGGCTAAGGCTGTCCAGAAACAAGGAAGGAACACAGAAAAGAGTTTATATCACTATGGTTTTATTAAAATGATCATTATATATGAACTACATAAGAAAATTTTGATTTGGCAACAGTTTATCATTGAAAATGGTTTTGAAACAATAAAGGAGCAAGAAGAAGAGGAACAAATTTTAGTTGTGACTGATGATGAGGGAGAAGTACAGCACCCCAAGGCAACAAGCCCAAAACCGCCTATGGGGAGGAGAAAAACAAGAAGTATGGTGATAAAAGAGAAATAACTTGAGGAAAAAGACAAGATTTTTACCACTTATGAAGGGAAATCAAGAAAATGCCAACAAGTTCAAAAGGGCCAAATACAAGAAAATGATGATGAAGCACAACAAGCACAGTATGCACATATTCAAACTCTAGAGGCACAATCATTGGGAAATGATGGTTTTGAGGAACATGAAACTTCCACCTATGAACAAATGAGAGTAGATGTGGAACAATTAATCAGGGACATGAAAGAAGAATCTCAAATGGAAGAAGTGGCTGGTACATCCACATCTGAACTTGATAGGAAAAATA
Organism: Picea engelmannii; assembly: GCA_009831015.1. Taxonomy (NCBI): domain Eukaryota; kingdom Viridiplantae; phylum Streptophyta; class Pinopsida; order Pinales; family Pinaceae; genus Picea; species Picea engelmannii. The sequence continues at coordinate 212,163 of ML807800.1, forward strand.
AGAAAATAAGGAAAATGAAGAGAAAAATCAAAGAAATTGAAGTCTTAGAAAGATACATAAAAACAGAGAATGAAATGCTAAGAACTCAAAGCCACAAAACACAGGAGGAAAATGAAACTTTGAAGAAGAAAAACAAGAAGCTTCAAAAATAGAACAAGTTAATCTCCAAACAAGCCTACAAGTGGTTCCAACAGAAAAAGGCATATAAAGAGAAGTATCAAAGAATGAAATCACTTCATACAGCTCAGGTTAATGTGGAAACATTATTGCAGGCAACAGAGGTGGCAGAAGATCAGTGACATAGGTTCAGGGACATTTTTGTGCGTGAGGACATGCAAGGACTTCCTCTTGGGGGAGATGTTGAGTACATTTTTATGCTTCCTTTTTTCTCTATAAACCACACTTTTGCCTCTACATCCATCCATTTTTCCTTCATTTCATTCCATATTTTCCATGAAAAAGCTTATGCAGGGTATATTTATCATTCTTTAGCTTAAGAATTGAGTTTTCTAAATTTTGGCATTAAAATTGAAAATTTATTAGAAATTACAGGATTTGACTAAATCCTGTAATAGCTCTGAGGTTCGTGTACTTGCAGGACACCTGGGTAAAATCTAAGACTTGGGTCATGTTCCCTGATGTACAAGGATGGATAATGAGCTATCAGCTTCGAGATCTGAGCCTTCCAGATGTCTGGTCAACGCTGGTCAAACAGGGCCAGTTCAACAGAAAATACCCTGTTTTAGCCTTAAATCATGGACAGTTTTGGATTTTCATGGGATTTGGCCATATATTGTGGATCTGAAGGAGAAATTCGACCTTCCTAGGATATTATGGATCTGATCATGATATTTAGGAGACTTATTAGCATTTTTAGTTTTGAAACTCTTGTATAAATACTCTTTAGCATAAACTAGTATGACAATCTTGAAGTAAATGAAGAAACTTTGGAATTTGCACTCTTGAAGATCAGTTCTGTGTTTTGTTCCTGTTAATGCCTATGATATGATGATTTGAATGCTACTGGAGCTCTTTCTTAGCTGAGACAATTCAAGTGTACCAGTGAAGCATTGGAGGGCCCCCTTTGCCAAACTAGTACACTCTTTCTTTATGTTCTTTTCTAGTAATCTTTGATACATGTTTTAGATCAGATCTTGTTGTAGATGAGTTTTAATCATATCTTGCTGTAGTTAGATGAATTCCATAGCTAATTCATATGCTTAATGTTTCAAATCCTTACTCATATTGTGAATGATTTCTTGAATAAGAATTCAATGTGTGGTTTGCCTTCAAGCATTAAGATAGTCATGAATGCTTTTTGAGTTATTCATGCTTTCAGTACTTTTGATTTAATTTGATGATAATTGCTAATGAATGAATGAAAGAAGACAATGAATGCATCTCTTGAATAAGATTTTTGTGCTTCTAGCATTTGATAGGTCTTAGAACTAGTTCGAACATCTCTTGAATACTTACTGTTGATACTCTTTAGGAAAACAATTGCTGATTACTGTTATGAGATCTATGAATAGTGTTATCACTCCAAGAAACTCTTTGTGGTTGTAGACCAAAGGTGCTTGGTAACTTCAAGTAAAAATGGATCAATGGGATAACTCAATTCAAATATGGTATTCAGACAGTCAAGATGGTAAACAAATGAACCAGTGCTCTCAAGGATTGATAATTAGTAGATAACTTTAAGTGGGAAAAGAACAAATTGCTCATAAACTAGTACACAATGTAGGGTCTAATAAGCAATGAAGAAACTATTTATTCAGTTATGAGCCAAACAATGAGATACCAGTCATTCAAGGCTTGACAACTCAAATAAAAGTACAGAAAGAAGGTGGAAAAACTGACATCAATAGAGAAAGAAACCTGTGATCTGTATTTGCATCTATAAGTCTGTGTACAATATAGCATTCTTGTATCCAAAAAATGAACCCCCTGTTCCTCTCTGTTTTCAGCTTTATAGCTTTTACAATGCATCATCTAGATCCTGAAAGAATGGATCAGATTTACTAAAACAGGAAATAAAACTGTATTTACAAAAATGTAGAAATAGATCCTCAAATGAGGGTGATCTTTATGTGCTGGTCCAGAAAATGTTGAACAGTTGGTGAAGTGATGACTAGCCTTCCAAGGCTCCTCAGCTGAATATCATAAAGATTACAATTTGAATTTGGTAAGCTGTTTGATTCATCCCCGATATTCCTCCTTCAAAGGTGGCCAAAACTTAGTCAAAGAAACTCCTTTTGACTTGTCTTCCCCAAAATAGCCTTCAGACTTTGACAAAATACTCCATAGTCTGTTTACTGAAGAAGATTTGTCGCTTTCCAATCCTTGAATCCTGAATCTGGGCGATATTTTAAGTAATCTGATGAATATAGATTTCGATGGTTAAGCATATTCAGTTTAAGTGCTTTAACCACCGAAAAAGTCCATTTTCGGTGGTTAATGAGCGCTCCTAGGCTCGCCTAAACCACCGAAAGGCAAAAGTTGTTCAAAAATTCAAAATATCAAGATTTTTGATTACCTGTATCTTTGTAATCGACTTCTGCCCTCAGTGTTGATCCAAAATTAGCCATTATTGACTTGCTGATGTGCCCCACAGAATTAGGGATTATGTATATAATTGATGGCAGCTAGATCTTGATTCAAAGAGTGTGACTCGGCACAATATTAGAGCTTTCTAAATGATCTTTCAGTCTATCAATAGCATGAAACATTAAACGAGACTCAAACCAAGGAATATAAGTCAAGTTCAAATGCTATAACTCAACAACTGAATGTGACTCAATGAACAGAAGCAGATGTTTTAGGCAAATATCGAATCAAATATTTGACGAGGTGATATGAATTCAGAATTTGACAAGTATTGAATTATGACTCATCAATAGGAAGAAATTTAGATAACAGACATAAAACCTGAAAGTTCGACCAGGAAATCCTCAAATTTTTATGAACACGATCAAAAAGACCACCGGGAAAATGGTAGTGAACAGTTGTTGGATCAGATAGTAACTCCATATTTTAACCTACAGCTGTCAATGCTTTTGTAATTAAATTCATAGAGCACTTATCACTGAAACCAAACATGATGGAGAATCCCACATCAAATGGATAACCATCTCTTTTGTAGAACCCTGAGCTGCCACCAGGAATCACATACTTTTCCATATCATTTGTAAGATTTTTTCTTAAAGGATGGTCCACATGTAGATGCCTCCATAAAGTACATCATTTTGTTACTGCAGCTCTAAGAGATTTACAAACCCTCTCAACTGAGAAAAGATCTTGTAGTCTAAGATAAGAAAGAGTGAAAAAGATGGCCTCATGGGGAAATCCTCCAGGAGCTACTTGTTTGTTACACTCTTTCAACACTCCAAACTGTGTGTCAATTTCTACTCTGCCACTCCCACTGCAGTCAATAAAACTAGTATCTGTACTTATTTGTGAAGGCTCTGTCACCTACAGGTTTTGGTGCAGTGCTTGTTTCTTTCTCTCTTAGAAGCAACATTTGTTTGTCCATAGCAACTATTTCATATGCTAAATCATTAACTCTCCCCAACATTTTATTCAAGCTGTTCACCAGTTGAATCTCAAGATCTTCTCCTTGCTCTCGATGCAGCCATCCTTGATTCTCGGGAATATGAAAACCTCAACATAATATCCAGTCCATTCGATGTAGAAGAGAAGGTTCCCTGGTCTGAAGCATTAGAAGAATCATCAAGATTATCATCCTTTGCAGAACCGTCAAAGATCATGTCAGGCAATGCCTCAACAACTGTATTCAAGAAAAAAGCGAACAACACTTCCTTTCACGAGACAAGTACATTGGGAACTCTCTCAACAAGCCACTTCATGACTTAAATTCTAGTACATTCATTTTGTGAGTATACATTTCTAAAGATGCGATAGAATTCTCCACAATACGAATTCGAAAACCAGGCTCTAATATTCTTCGCTGTGATCGTATTCAATCAATTAACAAAGACTGAAATTTTCCATTAGATTCAGAATGTCGATGCCGCTTCTGTACATACAATCACCATCCAATTATTTCTTCAACAGAAGAGAAAGATGAATTGATAAATATGCCTATGATAAGTGCTGAGTAGCTCTCTCCCATTGCAACCGCACTAGATGCTGTAGCATTTTGAATCCATGATGACGAATTTCAGAAGACCAATCTTGCATCACCAACACAAATTAAGTATTTTCTAAGACACGAACATCCCCTGATTTTATCTGTATGAAAATTTTGCTTGCCAAACTAGACTTTTAACCATTGTTTTCCCATGCCAATCAAGCACGTTTGGAACAAAGTATTTTCAACGTTCTTGTTGCAGAAACTGTAGTCGAAAGTTCTTCCCTGATTTACTAGAAGAAACCCTAACAACACCTGGAAAATGAAATCCTTGCAGAGCACTGGCATCTATGATCTCAAAGGATAAACATGACCATGCAAAACAAAAAAATCTATAAAGAAAACACGTTATTGCTTTGGTTGAACGCATGGCTTGATCAATGGCTTGATTCGTGGTTCGATTTAAGATTTAAAGCTTGGACAAAGCTCTAATATGACCTCAACCTTAGATTTTAGTCCATGCACTAGATTTAATGATTGGATTTAGGACAGTGTATAACATAATCCCAGGGTTAACTCACTTAAAGGACACATCACTTTTACTTTAGGGAACTTTATCAAAGTAATAAAGACATAAAAACCATGGAATGAAATTTTGTTTGTATTTTTTGCATTGCAGGTTGAGAACCCTAGAGGTAAAGAAATCTTAGGCAAAGAGATTTTCAAAGGATGAGAAGGAAAATGAATCTTACAGAGAGATAGAGGGATAAAAACACTCTCAAAAAACTGGTGCGTTTTTTTATCGCTAACAAATAGGACTTCTGAATGGAAGCTTAGCATCTCTTCCATATTCAACCCTTAGAATAGGTTTTGGTTTATCTCCATTAAAGATAAAAGCTATCTCTAAATCCATATACTTTGGATGTGCCTCTAAGTCTTACAAACACCGGATTGACCATCATTTGTACTCTAATTTACATCAATAGATTGGAGCCTAACAGTGATTATGGATATATATATCTCCATTCCTCCTCGGTGGTGTCTTGGCTCAAAATACCCTTGACGAACTTACCAAAAATCTCAAACACCTGTAGGTACCTTCTCAAATATTTTCATGTGGTAGCACATTGGAATGCTTGGAATCCAAGATCTGGAATGACCATCTTCCTTGGAGAAGACTCGATCCTTGGGCTAGGTAAAATATCCTTTTTTATCCAGTGGACTCATTGACTATCTTAGGTCGAGAGGATACCACTTTCTTTATCAAATAGTAGAATCAAGCAGACAAGGAATAGTCTTGACACAATGGAAATATGCCTAGGATATGGGCATGGTTGGACTGGAGGCAGAAGAATAGAATGATTTTTGCAGATCCCTAGACCATGAAGGAGTTTTTCTTTCAGATTCTCTAGATGAGTTAGTCTGGACAAGGAGCATTTCCTCAGGTATCATTACAAAAAAAAATGCCTATGATGCTATAGCTTCGAAGATCTGGACTCGAAGTAACAATTGGTGGCACAACTCATTATGGAAATAGGATTTCACTCATAATCTCAAACTCTTTACTTGGTTATTGATGGAGAACATGATCTTCAATTGGGATAATTTTAAAAAAAGAGGGTGTCAGGGTATGCGATCTGGATCTCGGTAGCTAAGATCTCGATGGAATGAATGTTGATAGAGGAGGAGCTTAGATGTGCCAATCTTTCATGAAAATAAGCATGGACAAAAACATGTAAATGAAGTACTCGGGAGGTGAGGCTCAAAGAGGAGCCTCACCTCTAAAACTAATTACTAGTAAATCACTCAAAGCTAATTAATCTCACAATGAACAATAAAAAAATATGAGAGAAGCCAAAATGAGTAACTTGATATTATGAGAAGGCTTGCTAGACCTTTATATAGCATTACAAAATGGTCCATTGGACAAAGTAAAAAAGATCTCATTAAATGAGTCTCTATTATTAGTATAATAGTTCTAACTACCCAACTAACTAAATAGTGGAAAATAAAACACAATACAATAATGTAAAGAGCTCATTAAATTAGTCTCTATTATTATAATAATATATCTAACTACCCAACTATCTAACTAGTGGAAAATAAAACCCAATACAATAATGGAGAGGTGTGACTCTCTTTGACCCATATGGGCAACCTATTAGCCCAATTAATTAATGAGGACTTGGGCATCTCCTTGATCCACATGGACAATCTATTAGCTTTACAACTTTATGACTTTTGCATCCTAATTTAGATCATATACCCCCTAAAATTTGGATCATTCCTGCCCCCTTAGAAAATGATGGTCCCCATCATTTCACCCATGCTAAAAAGAGAAACCTCATTATTGTACCATTATGATTACAATGTGAAAATACCCAATGAAGAGAAGGGTTTTGTGTGGTTGAACCATAGTCATGGGTTTGTGGTTGACCCACAACCTAGTTGACAATGGCATTGTACATGGGTAGAAAAATAAAGAAATTTTAATAAAATCCCAAAATTTTAAAAATAATATGGAAAAGCGTGACTTTGGGGGCTATGAACATCGTTCTGAAAATATATTCATAACTTCTTCTACAGGTGATGAAATCTAATTCCGTCAAAGGCTCATTTAAACTACAGAATAGATATTTATATCGGTATATGAAACTTGTTTTGAGGTGGCCCATGGTGTGAGAAAAAACAGGCTAAATTTTAAGGGCACATGGCCATGCTGGTTACAGACATGTGTTGTTTCAAACAAATATATCTCATAAACCAGACAATGAAATGAAATTCCAAGAAATACCCATTTGATATATTGAAGACAGTTCCATCTATATGTGGAAATTCTTCTTTATTTTTCTGATCAAGGAGAAAAATAACTTTGGATATGGTGGTATACGCAACCTCCTTGGGTCAAATACATGTTGAGATTCAATCGATGATATCTCTCAAACCAAGAATCCAAATGAGATTATGAGAAATACCCATTTGATATATTGAAGAGATATTTCCAGCCATATTTGGAAATCCTTATGTAGTTGCTTGAACAGTGATAAAAGTACCATTGAAGATGGTGGTATGTGCAACCTCCTTGGGTCAAATACATTCTTAGATTCAATCGATGATATCTCTCAAACCAGGAAGCCAAATGAGATTCCGTGAAATACCCATTTGATATATTGAATAGAAATTTCTAATGATATGTGGTAGATCCTTTGAAATGTTTTTTAGAGGTCGCAACACCTCTTTGAAGTTGGTTTAGTGTAGAGGTTCACAAATGATGCCAAGGGTTTTTAGAGAAACATGGGTTGTTGTAGAGGTTGTGGAACCTCCATGGGAAGCATGGACACCCTACAAATTTGTTGAAAATTTTGTAGACCAATGGATGTAGTGGATCCATGTATGGATGTAGTGGATCTATGTATGGATGTAGTGAATCCATGTATGGTTCTCCTTGTAATGGTGAACTGAGATCCGAGGGAAAAAAAAACCATGTAGTGTCTGTGGACCAACTATGATGCTTACAGTGTATGAACTGACAAATGCATTCCGATAGTACCAAAATGAGGTTGGTGATTGCTACAAATGTTTGAACCCACAACATGCTTCAAACCCTTGTCCCGATGGAGAGAATACTTGCTCTGATACCACTGATCCAGATCTTGGGGGATGAGATATGGATGACATGAATGTAGAGAGAGGACGATCTTAGACGTGCCAATATTGCATGAAAATAAGTGTGGAAAAAAACATGTAAATGAAGTACTCGAGAGGTGAGGCTCAAAGAGGAGACTCACCTCTAAAACTAATTACTAGTAAATCACTCAGAGCTTATTAATCTCAAAATAAACAATAAAAAAATGTGAGAGAATCCAAAATGAGTAACTTGATATTATGAGAAGGATTGCTAGGCCTTTATATAGCATTACAAAATGGTCCATTGGACAAATTCAAAAGGATTTCATTAAATGAGTCTCTATTATTAGTATAATAGATCTAACCACCCAACTAACTAAGTAGTGGAAAATAAAACCCAATACAATAATGTAAAGAGCTCACTAAATGAGTCTCTATTATCATAATAATCGATCTAAATACCCAACTAACTAAGTAATGGGAAATAAAACCCAATACAATAATGGAGAGGTGTGACTTTCTTTGACCCATATGGGCAACATGTTAGCCCAATTAATTAATGATGAGGTGGGCATCTCCTTGATCCATGTGGACAATCTATTAACTTTATAGATTTATGTATTTTTCATCCGAATTTAGACCATATACCCCCTAAAATTTGGATTAGTTTGGGCATATGTGCTCCATGTGAAGACGACACAGAATCGACCCAGCACATGATGATACATTGCAAATTTGCACAACAAGTTTGAACAGAGTTGTTGACATCTCTTAAGATAAACTCTGGTTGGAATGGTTGGAACCTACAAAATATCTTTAAGGATTGGTGTCACAAGCATCCTCTTTGGCACATGTTTCCTTCCATTATTTGTTGGCATCTCTGGTTGGAAAGAAACACAAAAATGTTTGAGGAAGGACATATATCTATAGCCTCGATGATCTACATGATTATGGGTTGGTTAGGGAGAACAAATAAGAAATTGCAACCTCCCATAAAATCAAAACTACCTCCTAAGATTTTATATGGAAGACCAACAGGCTGGTTTGACGAGGATGCATAAAGAAATAGGAAGCTTAATGGAACGGGGAGAGTTATCAGGTTAAATAGCCAAACAAAGTACAGGTGGATGTTGAACTGTGGTCTAGGAACAAACACCAAAGAAAAACTTTTAGGAGTGTGGGCATTGTTATCTTTGGCTATCCACTTACATATATATGATCTACAGGTGGTTGGTGACTCAAAGATTATAATAGACTGGTTGAACTAATAATGTGACCTTCGAGTCTTGGGATTGACCTTTTGGAAAGATCAGATTGCGACCCTCACTCCAGAATTCTTGGCTTTATACTACATGCATACTTATAGAGATTTCAACTAGGAGGCTAATGATCTTTCCAAACAAGCTCTGGAACTTCTGGAAGGAAGACTAACATACTTTCATATGGAGGATGGGCTAGTGGGTCCATCTCTGTTTCAATCCCTTTGTTGATGTATTTTTGTATTTTTCGATATGCAGATTATATTTTTTTTATGGTTTTTGTATCTTGGGAATGATTTTTTTTTAACAGAAATGGGTATATTTATATTATATAAAAAACTGTCAGAATTCCAAGAAAATGCAGACGGGAGAGTGCAGGCACTGCTTCTGTTTCCATAGAAACAAAAATTTATTTCTATGTCGGTGAGAGGTTTGGCCATTGTTCTATATAGGCTACAATAATGCCATGTGAAAATGACTATAAAACTATTTAATAACAACATAAATTTATGGTTCATAAAAAACCATAGTTATATGTAGGGTTGGCCTGGATCGTTCTGTTGTGTTGCTTGATTCTCCTCTGCTTGGTGTGCTTCCACGTGGTGCTGAGCCTAGTTTTCCTCGGCCAAAAAATGATCGGAGAACCCTGGAGCCATTAGAACATGTTGATTGTTGCTAGCAGCAGAGTGGAAGGTTGACGGTAAACGAGATTCATCCATGCCTGCAGAGTGAGCTTGCTGATGAGGATTTCCCAGACGTTGGGTGACTGCTCCTATTTTCCTTGTATTGCGGTTGACCCCTCTGAGGACAATTGCCAATTCTTGGTTGTGTCTAATTTCCTACTGTTGCATCTGATTCTGCATTTCGACCATACTTTCACGGATCACTTGGTGTTCCTATTGGATTTCACGATGTCGCGAGCCTAAGCGTTCTTCTGTGCACCTGCAGTCTGTTTGCAATGCTTGGAATTGCTCGTGAAGGTCTTCAGTGGTGCAGATTGGGCAGGTGCAAGGGACTCTGGACTTGCACCACATGATGTTGTAGTGTGTGAGGGGTGAGCCAGCACTGTGCAGAGGGAAACAAAGGCTGGCTAGGAGGAGGAGTCAAGAAGAGGGAAGAAGGGAGAGCTTTCTAGAGCTGAGAGGGGTGCAGAGTCAGGTGAGAGAGATAAGAACGATGCACTGAATCCAAATGCTAGGGATCAACAGACCATTAAGAGGTGGGGGAGCCATTTCATCCCATGAGCGAGAGAGAATTTGCAGTAAATGAAAGTACAGAGATGACGCAGGGGGGTGACGGAAGATCATCTAGAATTTCAGACGGAGATCCTTGATATAAAGGGGGATTGAGCGAGGGGGAAGGGAAGACACCATGGGGAGAGGGGAGGCATGTGGTCAGTAGGGATCTGCGTGCCAAAGAGAAAGAGGGACAGAGCAGGGGAGGGGGGGATAGGGAGGTTAGGAGAGGGGGGGCAGGGTTTGGATGGGTAGATTTGATACTAGAGTTAGAGGGAGGGATGAAAGGGTAGGCATAGTTAAGATAGTCAGGCATAAGAAGGGGTTTGATTGGTAAGAGGGTGGCTCTGTTCTAGATTTTTGGCTGCTTTCACCAATTTGTCTACCTTTAAGTTTTGGTTTTGAAAGATATGGAAGAAGCTCAGGCTAGTGAATTTCTTCTTAAGCGAGTTTATAGCTGAGCATATGCCTTTGAGAGGGCCTTTTGGTGAACAAGATCGGCCTCGAAGCTCCTTTATGACTATTTCGGAATCCCCCAGAATAGTTAGAGTTTGAATGTTCCTCTCCTGAGCAAGCTTGAATCCCATGTAGACTACGAGGTTATTTTCTTTAATATTAGTTGCTTTTCCAAGACCCCGTGAATACTCTACTATTTTTTTCCTTGGAATCGTAAATGACTCCCCCCGCACCTACCACCCCTAGATTACTTGTTGCTGCTCCATCAAAGAAGAGAAGGAAGGTATGTTGTTGTATTTTCCAGTGACAAAATTTGTTGTTGTCAAGGCATAATTTCCAATCTTGTTGTTTGGGGGCCTGCCTAGGAGAGATAAGGGTAGCCTTTGATGGCCCCTGAATGTGGGTGACCCATTCTTCTTCACTTGGTTCCAAGGTGTCTGGGGGGTTGAAACCAACTACTTTGGCTCTGAAAACTTTTGATATTAGGCCACAGATCTTGCAAAAAATTCTATGCATTGGGGAAGCTTCTTGCAAAAGATGACCTGATTGCGAGCTAGCCAAAGTTCCCAACAAAAAAATTTGGGGATTTGTCTCCAGAGAAGGGTGATTTTTTTTTTTTTTTTGAAGCTGCCAGCATATCTTTGCTTCCAGTGGGTAAAAAGGTTGTTCTAGTTTTCTAGGGGAAGGGGGGATTGGGGAGGGGAAGGTAAATGAGGTACTAGAGTTGGGTAGTGAAATTGCATTCCATAAAAAGGTGGGTATTGTTTCTGAGGATTCAAGGAAAAAGGGGCACCGAGAGGAGCCCTGGATGCCCCGTTTGAGGCAGTTTCTAGCTGTTAAGATTTTTTCGTGGACCAAGATCCAGAAGAAAGTATTTATTTTGGGTAACGAGGGACCATACCAAATCTCTTTCCAAATTTTGGAGGGAGGGGGGCTGTGTGTTTCAAAGAGAAGATGGGTATAGCCCTCCTTGACGAAAAATTATTTATCACCCGAGATTTGGGAGTCTGGGATGGAGTGGTTGATGGGGGCGCAACCGACCAGATTGTTGAAGAAGATGGGGAGGAGAGGGTTGAGTAACTCTGGGGGGTTATGCGACTTCCAATTTACCCAGTCCCCATCGTTGCTCCAGAGGAAGAAATCCTGAATCTTGGAGAATCCATTTGCACAACACCAATCTTTAAGTGGCTAGAGAGTCACTTGGGAGCTTAGGGGTTCACGGTTGAGGATACGTTATGAGCAGATATTTATTGTGTCTCCATTTTTGGGGGCCCAGGAGAGTTTGGCCTGAATAAGAGGAGTAAAATTTTTGATAAGGCGCCATATCGGGGAGCCTGGAAGGGTGGGAATGGATCCATCTAGGCATCGAAGTTTGGAGGCTTGGAAGTAGTTGTTTAGAAGGGCTAGCTTCCACCACTCTGATTTTCCTGTTGTTAAACACCAGGCTAGCTCAGCTCCCAATGATTTGCTCATTATAGCTAGGTCCTTCATGGCTAGACCTCCTTTGTTATAGGGCTGGCATATTTGTTTCCAGTTTATGAGGTGGAATTTTTTCATATTTGTTTTGCCGCCTGCCCAGAGAAAGCATCTTAGAGCTTTGGATATTTTCTCTAGAATGCCTTTGGGAGCTAGTAGTCCTGAGCATTGAAATATAGAGAGGAAGGAAAGGATGGATTTGATTAAAATGGTTTTCCCAATGGGATTGAGCTAGTGACCTCCCCATTTCCCAATTCTGAATTATCGCTGATATTTTCTCAACGATTTCTAACCAGGCTGAAGAACCATAGGAGTTGAGGAAAATGGGCATTCCCAGATATTTAAAATAGTTCCATGTGGTTATGATGGGGAAGCCAAATATTTCGGCGATTTGTTCTTTTATATTCCCTGGGACGTGCCATCCATAAATTGTGCATTTAGATATGTTCAAATTGCCACCTAAAGCTGTGAGAAAGGATCTGAGAATCTTTTGAAAATGATTGGCAGTGTGTATTGTGGTTGATCCCAATAAGAGGGTGTCATATGAAAATTGAGAATTATTTATCTCTTTCACCCCTATCACTATGAGTAGGGCAGGGAGCTTTCCCTTTCTTCGTTCCTCTTCCAAATTCTAGCTGAGAGAGTCCGCTAGCAAAATATAGAGAAAGGGAGAGAGGGGGAAGCCTTGTCTAAGACCTCTACTTGATTTGAAAAAATTGGTTGGACGCACATTAAGGAGAGGAGAGACCCAGAGCATACCGATGCAATCTTTTATCTAATTGCTGAAGTTTTCTGAGAATCCATATGCTTTGAGGATTGAGAAGAGAAAACTAGGTTTGACCCGGTCAAAAGCATTTGCCATGTCGAGCTTGATGACCATACCTAGAGTTTTAGTTTTCCTGCTAGAGTGGATGACTTCTTGAACTGGAACAATGTTGTCTATTATCTTCTTGTCTCTAAGAAGCCCACTCTGGTTTTCTGAGATTAACTTTTTGAGAAAGGGGGTGAGACAGTTCACGATAATTTTGGTGAGGATTTTGTATGAAGAGTTGCAGAGTGAGATGGGGTGGAAGCGAGAGAAGTTGGAGGGGTTGGATTCTTTGGAAATGAGGTCTAGGAAGGTAGAGTTGGTTTCTCCTCCAACTTTCTATTTGTGCAAAGTGTAGTTTAGCGTTTTCTTCAAGTCCCATTTGATGGTGTCCCAATATGATTGATAGAATCTGATTAGAAAATCGTCAAGTCCCGGAGCTTTATCTTGATCCAAACTACAGATTGATTTGGATATTTCTTCCTCTGTGATATCCTGAGTTAGTTGATTATTTTCTTCTTCTAAAACTAACTCAGGGATATTTTCCAGCATGTTGGTAGCCTCCATGTGTGTTGCTTCCTCCATTGGTTTCTAGTAGAGATTATTGAAATGGCGGTAAGCTTCTGCTTTAACTTGTTCTTATGAATCGATTTGCTGCCATGTGCTAGAGGTAATGGAGGTAACTATGTTTTTTTTTCCTCCGAGACTGAGCTTGATTGTGAAAGGAGGTGTTTGAGTCTCCTGATTTTATCCAGAGGCTTCTGGACTTCAGGTTCCAGTGTTCTTCCTCCCTACGTAACGTGGTCTGAAGATGTTGTTGCACCTCTTTTTCTTGATACATCAAAGCTTCTGCTACTGGTTCAGATTTATTTTCTGCTGGATTTGTCTGAGCTGCTCTATTCTTTCTTGTTTTTCCTGGTNAGCTTAACAGATTTGAGCTTACTTTTTGAGACAAAATTAGGGGATACAAAAAAAGAGGTGGTCCAAGCTTGCGTAACAAGAGAGGGAATGGTTGGGTTATCCATCCAGGGATGATTAAAGTGGAAGGGGAGGGGGCGAAAGTTCTGAGGGGAGAGAAAGGAGAGGGTAATGGGTTTGTGATCTGAGATTGCAAAGGGGAGAATTTGGGAAGAGATGACGAAAGGGGAGAGGAGGAAATTGATACTGATGAGGAAGCGATCCAGGTGGGCTGCAATATGTTGAAGGTCAACTTGTTTGTTGTTCCAGGTGTAGTTTCCTTTGATGGGTTTTGTGTCTTGCATTTCCCAATCTGAAATGAGGTCGGTAAGGTTTTCTGAGAAGGGGTCTCTTACTTTGCTCCCTCTTTTTTTTTCTCTAGGAATGAGGTGGGTGTTGAAGTCTCCCCCGATTATACAAGAAGAGGGGTCTATGGAGTTTCAGAGATTTGAGAGAGAGGTCCAGGTTTCCATTTTGTCTTTATAAGTATTTGGCATGTAGATATTGACCACATAAATGACACTGTTGTTATCCTTATTTTTTAGGACTGTTAAAATCCAGTTTTAGGTTTCAGATATTACCTCAGAGCTCCATATTTGTTCGTTCCACAGTGTTGCGATGATGCCAGAGGCTCCCTAAGAGCTGACTGTCGCTCCACCAGTGTTGTTGAAAATCTTGTTTGTTACTTCAAGAAGTGATGAAGAGTCCATTTTGGTTTCTTGGAGAAGGATGACCAAGGGACTGGCCATTTTTTTTAGATATTTTAGTGCTTCGACTTTAAGCTTATTGCCAAAGCCCCTACAGTTCCAAGAGAGAAAAATCATTAAAGGGGGTTGGAGGGGGCTTGAATGTCATGGGCCGAGTGATCCATTCCTCTAGTTCATGCTTTCCTTGTGGATGTGTAGATTGTGTGTTCTATAGTTTGTTGTTTTCCTTGAGCCTTTTCTTTAGCTGTTGCTTCTTCTCTAACTTCCTTATTCGTTCGTTGCCCCGATTTTCTTGGCTTCTCCGGTGGAATATCTCTTTCTTCTTTTTCTTGATTATATTGCATATGCAGGTTTGAGGTTGAATTTTCCTGTTGTGTGGATACTTGTGCTTCTTCCATGGATGGATCATCTATGTCTAACTCATCGATGATGTCGATTAGGGGTGGATCAGGGGGAGAGGAAGAGTTCAGGACTGGAGGAGGGTTCTGATTTGAGGAGGTTGCTCCTAATAGATCAAAGGGGTTATGACTGAGGGGAGGGTTGGGGGTCAAATAGGGTGCCTTTTTGGGTAGGGACTTTGGGGCAAGGTTTTGACGTGAGGGTTATGCAGTAGGCGGAGGGCTTGAGGGTCCTGGACGAGATCCGTTATTTTTGTCGCTGGATTTTTTTTTGCAAACTCGTTGCCATACCTCTTCTTGTTGGGGTGCTTCGGCTTCTGAGGGTTTCTTATTACTGGGCCATTTCTTTGCAAAGTGATCGTATTCATGGAAATATTTTCTATTGAACGAAATTTTTTCATAGTCTAATTTTTGGATGTGAATCCAATCATCCAACTTTAGCTTGATTGCTTCTAGGATCCCTTTTTCTAGGTCTACTTCTACGCAGATCCTAGCACAGGAGTAAAGGCTAGATCTAGGATCTGCCCTGTCAATATATTTCCCTAGGGCGTCTCCTATTCTTTTCAGGACTTCATCACCCCAACAGTGAAAAGGCAAGTGTGGAATCCTTACCCATACTAGCACAACTGAAGGAATGTTGTTTTCTAGGTCGAAATCAAGCATCCATTTGTTTCTATATAACCATGTTGGTCAAAATAAATATGGGTTGTTTCTGAAGATGAGATCTCTGTCTGATTTAAGCTCAAAATAAAAAAATATAGAAGCCCTTACCGCAGAAGAAATGATTCATTCATCCTTGAACCAAGGGGTGCCAATTATGCTCAATCCAAAGATCTATTTGTCGAGGTGAGGGCCCAAGACCCATGAACTGGCCAACAAGTGCTCGAGAGGTGAAGGAAAGATATTTTCTTCTCGCAATGGTGCTGGGGATTGATACTTCCGGGATTTTCTCCAATTTTTTAACAAACTAAGAGGTGTTGGGTCGAGTCGGAGGAGGGAAAAGCGAACCCACGGGGGCCTTGAAGGCGACGACTTCGTCATGGAAGTCCAGAGGGGGATCTGGATCCGGATCCGCAGAGACCATGGGGGGAGAGGTTCGAGAGGGCCGAGGGGGTCGGTAGGGCTGGGAGGGCCAAGGGGGTGGACAAGGAGGGCCTAGGGTTTTTTCATTTGCTCATATCTTGGAAATGTTGTATGGATTGATCATATATTCTATATTGGTAGCATGTGTAGCCTTCTTTAGATAGGTCCATTGTTGTCATTTCCTGGATGGTGTTGAAGTGTTTTGTTGATCCCCCATAGTTCGTATGAGGCTAAAATATCCTGCAGTCTGAATCTTGTTTTTGGGTGATCAACATCTGCCATGACAAAATTTTGTACTTGTAAAGCGACTTTATATATATAATATATAAGGGCAATTTTTCTTGTGAAAAAAAAAGTATTAATATTAAGATAAGTATTTATCAACTATGAAAGTGAGTTATCCAAACTAAAGGAGTCGGTTGTTTGTTCGGCATCTCCCCTACAACGCTTCAACCGAGAGACAATTTGTATTTAGTTTAAATCATATGGTGCTATTTTCAAATATATCATAACTCAAATTCACAAATTCATCACAACTTCAATATAAACAAGTATCTTGAGCTTAAATCATTTAACCAATGAATATTTTCTCTGTTCATTCTCGTAAAGGCATTGACTAGCTACATAGTTGTTTCTAGTAGTGGTGATATCTTTCTTAACAACACTACTTCCAAAGAAGTGCTTCATGTTCCAAATATGCATCCAAATTTGTTTGATGTTTATTACATGGTTCACACTAAAAAAGGTAGGATTTTGACCTAACAAATGGGTTGTGGAAGATATAGATTATGAATTTAGGATTGTGGCTTCAAGTATTGTGATGAAACAAAGAATATGTGAAAACTTGGTAAGATGGTATCATCTAACAAACTAGTGGAGTTCATGGCTATGATTGCAAAGGTAAATGACATCAACTCACTTTGGCATCACAATTTTAAGCATACAAATTATGGATCTATACAAACATGACCCCCAACAACATGGTTCAAGGGCTTCCTTTCGTCCACCCTCCAAATAGTGTTTGTGAAGGATGACTACTCAAGATACACCATGGAGGAGCCTTCACCAAGAACTAACCCCACCGTGCCACTCAACCTCTTGAGCTTATGCAAAGTGGCATTTGCAGCCTCATGAAGAATCACTCTATCTCTAAAATAAAGTATTTCCTCACACTCATTGATGACTACACAAGTTAAAGAGTTTTCTACCACTCGCAAATAATTTGGTCCACACACCAATAAAATTTGAATTTGTTGAACATGTGTTTTCCTAAAAGAGGTTTTGATATGACCATTAAATGGTCATGAATATGTAAACTTTTGTGGACTTAGTTTGGTTATTATATGTAATTATGTTCATTACATTTTTAGCACTTGATTGATTCCAAAAACATCTTAAGATAAAAATTCTATATGACCTTCTTTAATCCTTAAAAATAATGGCATTTTAATTAATGTTTGTAAGMTTTTAKCTCTTGGTTAGCCATTACATCATCTAAAATTGTGTTATACAATACACCTTCATGTTWTTGRAGCTTTAGAAGTTTAGGSTTGKGGAAATCTTTTTATTTCAAACTTCTTCTGACAARTATCTTTATGTTGACATTTAAATTCAATCGATGATTTTCCAATATCAATCTGCTTGATCACTCATGAAAATTCTTTGGAATCATTGAATCTTGAGTGGTCTAATGCAACCATTAATTCCTTTTTCAAATAATGTCTCTTGACGATATTAATAATTGGAGAAGACACATGCAATGTATAAGACTTGGACTATGACAATTGGCTCGAGATTATTGATGTTTTTGGTAGCAATGGGAGGTATTCACTTCCAGGACAACTTTTCTTATAGATGAAGATGAAAAGAAGTCAAATAAGATCCCATAAGAGAAGTCGGCCTTACAAAAAATAATAAAGAAGAATTATAATGCTCCAGAAGTAAAGTCGGCTCCAAAAGAAAAAGACAAATAAAAAATATATTTTCCAGAAAGTGAAGTCGGCCCTGCTTGAAAAGTTACTGAAAAGATTAGTATAAATAAAGGTGACACCTTCTTTATTTGAGACACTCTCACATTGATACATAGTGCAAGCTTGAAGGGGAGTTGCAGTAGAAACTACAACTGCAGAAGAAAGAAGGGTGCAGGTGGAGGGTTTATCTCCTAGTGGTGCACTGGTGGAGGCAAGACATTCTAGTGCTCTGGACAAGGTGTGCTACAATAATATTGTTGGTTTATCTCTTGTGGAGATAAGTATTATTCTTTGTTGGTTTGCTCTAGTAGATAGAGTTTGTTCTGGGAAAGGATATTCTCTATAAGAAAAGTTTGTTGGGTTTTCTTCCCTTGTGTAGGAGGGTTTCCCAAGATAAACTACTACTTTATATTGCAGTATATGCTTAGCTCGGGGGAAGGCACACATAGGTTTCAAAGGTAGGGTGAAAATGGTGCAACATCGTCTTTGGTGAAAAGAGAATGCAAAAAGAAGATCAAATTGATATGGTAAATCTAATGTTAACAAAAATAATGAAAATTTCAACACTTTCCATTTCCATCGAGGAGCCAAGAATTTGACAGATTATCTCAATCTCAATCCCATCGTGATGGAACACATGATTGCCCTAAAATTTAAATAAATATATATAACATTCAATAATCCAGTTAATGAATTAGGGTTGTTTGCTAAGAAATGAACAAGACTTTATTTTGTGACTTTGTCAAATCAACCAAATGTATTATATGCTAGAACGTATAACCACATGTATGGGACTTCATAGGAGTGAGATCCTTTACACAAATGCAAACACGTGCCTAACTTGGAAATTGGAGGACTTTGGAACTATAAAACTTTGACAAATGTACCACTTTGGTCCCAATAAGATTTTCAAAGCAATAATGACTTCAAAATACTTTTTTGTAATAAAACAAACACCCCAGTCACAATATGTTATGCTTACAATTTCAATGTTATTATAAATATGAAATATCCTTGAAATTAGTATTTTTATATTATTATAATTATTTTTGGCATCCCTATTTATGAAAGATTATCCATAAAACTTCAATCTTCTAATCATTGTTGGAGTTTTGGAATAGACAATCTCCATAGCTCTTAAATTTTGGTTGTATGTCCTCATCCTTACTTTTACTCAATTTGGTTTGTCTCCAAGTGCTTGTTGAAAATATCCATTTTGAGTCTCATTCATTTAACACTTCTCCTTAAACAATTTTTTTCTTCTATCAACTTCCACTAGAATTTCCTTCAAATAAGTTTCTTAGTGGAGATGATATTTATTCACCTGATGTTGTTAAATTTTTTTCTTCAAAGCAAGAAAAATGTTACATTACTTAGGGCTAACAACCTAGTCTCTAAAAATACAATCTCAAGACCCCGATGTACAATTACATTATTGTGTGTAAATAAAACCTGGTCATGTAAAATAACTCATTGGTAGTTCATGAGGGGGTAGACTTTCAATCTCATTAAATACATATGGGTCTTGGATCGTTAATTTGTTTCCTTACTTCCAAAGAAAGCAAACTCTTGATTTTTCTCTTTATCATTAAAATGTATTATTTATCAATGTAAAAAGTTATTTGGTCAACAGTTAAACAATACTTTTAAGAATAATTATTATCCTTCCTCTACCTCTCTTAACATTTGTTAGAAAACAACTTCTAACTTTTCATTTGGTTTATAGGCTTTATACAATATTGTATCCATTAACATGATGTGCATTATATAAATTGATGGAAAAATATATGAATTATGTGTGAATATATAAAGTCATTAATATTTTAGCCCTACGTATGCATGATTTTTTTTTGTCGTGAGAAAAAAGTCATGGAAGAAAGAGTATATATATATATATACTAGCACAACCACATAATTAAAAGTGGTTGATATATGTCAATCGATGTCATTTTCCACTATTTTTAACTAATGACATTGATCGATGTATTTTAATCACTTTTAATTATGTGGTTGTGCTAGTTGACAACCAACATACATAGTGAGGATTAGTAAATTTCTAAGTTAAATTATCAATATAATTAATATTAAAATATCTATAGTTGGCTATGGTAGATAATGCTTCACCATGTTTGACTATGGTTCACCATGTTTAACCATGGTGGACCATGATTGACTATGGTTAACCATGTTTGAGTATAATTGACTATGGTTTACTATGTTTGACCATGTTTAACCATGGTTGATCATGTTTGACTATGTTTTCCTATTATAGACCATGGTTTACCATCAACTTTGGTTAAATTTTCTTGAATATGTTTGACTTTGGTTAACTTTTTTATTTGGTTGACCATGGTTGACTATGATTAAAAGTGGTTAATATATTCTAATTGGTGTCATTTTCCACTTTTAATTTGGCCATGTTTAACCATGGTTAACCATGTTTGGATATGGTTGAGCATGCTTGAACACATGTGCTAATGCTTGACCATGGTTGACTATGGTGGACCATGAAGGACCAAATTTGATTATGGTTGACCACATCTGGTTATGGTTGACAATGTTTTCTTATGGTGCACTTAGGTTGACTATATTTTACTATGGTGGAATATGTTTAACTTGCTTGTCTTTAGTTAACTATGGTTGACCATTTTTTACTATAGAAGATTTTGCTTGACTTAAGTTGACCATGGTTGAATTTGGTTGACCAAGTTTGATTTTGGTTGACTATGTTGATTATGGTTAACCAAGTTAATTGTCGTTGACAATAGATGACTATGGTTAACCATGTTTTCTAGTGGTTGTCTTTAGTTGACCATGGTTGACTTTTCTTAACCATGGTTTCCCATGGTTG
>ML807800.1:235121-249428 GCA_009831015.1 Picea engelmannii
TCACAATACACTATTTCTCTTCATGTCTCATTACTTTTCTTGAACCCCTTTATATAGTGCTACCATCACCTAAGAATATTCTAGAGGAGGAATCTTCTAGACGTAGAACCTTCTAAGAAGTCCTCTTACATTTATTATATCTAACTACCATAGTGGGCCTTATTTAATAATATAGTGGACCTAGTCCACCTTACATTGAATGGCCTCCACTATTATCACTATGGACCCTCTGGGCCCCCCCATTACCTCTCTAGGTACCTTACATTCCATCCCCCTTATGAAAGTGTTGTCCCATGGATAATTGTGGACCATAATGCTGAAGAAGACTAGAGAACCAAGGTCCCATGTAGAAAGGAAAGCCACCATGCTGAAGTATTCCAACCACCATTGTAAGCCTGGGTCCCATGTCCAAGTGCTCATGTGAACTCCCCGTGGAATATTTTGGAACCCAATAACCAACTCAAAATGATGCTCCAAAGATTGACACCTGTCATGTGGATCCAAATAAAACGATCCATCCACATAGTGGAAAAGGGTCGTAGAAGAATCTGGAAGGAATAATACCACTGTAGAATATGCAAGATGGGCACTGGTAATAATAATTGGCTCTCGATTTGTCACATTGATTCTCTCTACAGAAGGTGGATTAGAGTCATCAAATAAAATATGAAAGTGGTTTTCATCCCAGAAATGACAACTATCCATATACCAATCATCACAATCGGCCTCAAAATCATACCAAACATATATTTCTTGATTATATTCATCCTTGATTTCCTACATAAGAAACATCTCCTGCATGCTATCCAATGAATCTTGAATACTACGAAAACTATCATTGAGGCCATCTGCAAGGTCACGCAATCTAGCATCCAATGTGTCATACAATTTGGATTTGAATGCTTTAGTAATTTGTAAAATTTATTTGGAGGGTTTGAGAGGAAATAGCCATATGAGCACCCTATGAACTCTTCGGTCCCACAGTCATCATGAAAAAACCCAAAAAATATAACAATAAATTACGACAGAAATCGCGGTATTTTCTGGAAAACCCTAAAAAACTGTTGAATTTAAAATGATCATAACATCACTTCCCAGACTCCGTTTTGGCTGATTTGTTTTTTTTGAAATTGGGTAAAATTGTGAGAGGAACTAAGATATCTAATTTGTTTGAGAAAATTCAGCCTCCAGATGCTACAAAAATTAGAAAAAAAAAAAAACATTGCGTCGTTCTCCACGGAAAAAACCTTGAAAAATTGCAGATTTTAAAACTTCAATATCTTGACTTCCCAAACTCCATTTCAGACAGTTTTGTTTTTTTCAACTTGGGTGTTTTTCTGTGAGGAAATCCGATCTACAACTCGTTTCTGCAATTTTTTCACAGAATATACCAAAATTTTCTAGAATGTCACGACCCTCTTTTTTTTCTTCTCCGAAAAAAAAAATCTGCAAAAATAAAAATTATTTGCCCACACTGTCTGCCAAGGAAAATGCTTTGATACCACATGTTAAGAACTGAATACTTGCATACAGAAATACCACAAATATTCAGAGAACAATATAGAAAACCACAACTTTATTATAGAAACCCTTAAGGTAGGGAAACACCATACAATGGATCCTATTATGGAAGGGATCCTCTCCTGTTCACTTGCCTCTTCGAGGGGGCATCCTCCTATTGAGCTACCACTCCAAATACAATAATCCTCTTCATATGTATATGTATATGTATATGTATGTATGTATACATATACATACATACATGCATACATACATACATATACATATACATATATAACATGTCCTCTGTGTCCTATTTCTGGGGGTCTTCTTGCCTGTGTCAGATACTATGAATTAAACATACAAAAAAGAAATAATTAATAAAACTATAAACATTTAAATGAATGATGATGATGATACAAATTCATTATTCAATCATACAACTAGTACTAAGTTCTAACTTAGTTACTAACATAAATGATGAATCATGATAAATATTAAAATCATAATGACAGACATTGAAATTTGAAACACATAAGAAATTCAAACCATAAACTGTAGTTTTTCATTAAGTCATCAAAATCAAAATAATTTACATAGACACCGAATTCTGAGTCACTGCTACATCCTACAACCTACAACCTATAGGATACTATAGGTGGGAATGCTAGTGGAAAACACAAAATAACATAGAACTAGATACTAGAAATATAAATGGAAGAATCCCATAGCACAAGACTCTCATTGGTCAGTAGTCCTCTAGATCCATGTCATCATCATCAAAATCACCTTCATCGCCACTGCTCTCTGCTCCAATATATGGCTCCTCTACATGATCATCCAATCCAATATGTGGAATTGGATCTGCTACTATGGAGGATGACCCCTTAAGAGGAATATCATCCTCAAAAGTGATCGGCTCTAGCACTAGGTCATTAAGATCCATGTTGGCCAATGCCAACTCAACACTGTCGTCCAAACCCATATCATTAGGAAACACATCCTACATCTTTGTATTTCCCTTCACCCTAGTGTAGACCCCCCTTCTCCCCAAGGGTTGCGCAACCTCCCGGTCTAGGATCTTTCAACTTCTCGAGCTGGACTAGCTCTGAAATTCCTTATTGGAACCTTTACAATACAAATTCACAGGTCCTTTAGCGAAACCTCACCCACACGAATTAACACCGGGCATAAAGTTTCCTCCACGTGACCACCCGCTGTGACCACACGCCTATTTGAAAAGGCACGTCATGATTTTGTGTGTCGGGTATATGAGTCAACCCGAATCTCCATCTTTTGAACTCCTGAACTCCCAAAATCTATCACCTCAGATCAACGGTCTGAGACTTCCCATGAATCCACGGTCCAGATCAATTCTTCACAAATCGGGACTTCGCGTTTTGGCTATTGAAAGGTTACTCGTCTCCCTTCCTTTGATACCCGAAATTGAGAATTCTTTGAACTCCACTTACGTCAAATCAACGGTTCACAACCTTCCATGGTTTCAATGACTATGATTAAATCATGATTTCACTTTTCGCAAGTTTTCACAATGCCTACCTACAACTCCCCGATTTACGAATCAACGAAACGTTGATCTGTCACCACGTGTTCCGCCTCAACGAATAGCCAATATCATTTTTCAATTTTGGATTTCACGAACTTCACTCTGAAGGATTTCTCCCACTCAATCCTCCATAGTTATTCTTCCTTCAAACTTTCAATTTCTACACCTCAACTGTTCAGAACTTAGAATTTTTTCTAAGTGTTTCCTCTCAAGGCTTAAAACCACTACTCCTCCTAAGCTTCTGACAATTTAAATTAGACTCAGTCCTTGGCACACACTTTCAGTTTGTGTATTTCTTAAAAGACTTTCTGGTACCCTCCTGGTATACCCTGCGCTCAACTTTCTGAGCTTTCAAACTTTAAAATATTTTGCTTCTACGCGCACTCCTTGAGCTCAATATCCACTCTTTGCATACGAAAGTCCCCCGCTATCTCTTCTGAATTTTTGAGTCGAAGAAGACTTCTTCACACACTCCTTGCGCTCTGTATGCACTCCTTGCATAACTTACATAAGAGAAACAATTTGAACTTATTCAATTATTCATTCATTCACTATGAACATCATACACTCGCAAAATACATATCAATAGTCAAATAGTATCTACACTATACAATTGAATCAATTTTCTTTGTTCTATTCATTTCAAAAGAAAAAGAAAAACATGATTTCAGTCGCTATCACCTAAAACCATTACAATGAAAACTTGTCTAAGGACCCAGAGCCTCATCGCTCTTCTTCCTCCTATCTAAATCTTATCACATTCTACCTTGGCGGTTACCTACCTAGCTTTATTACATGTAACCTAATGACTAATCAGGAAATTATCCTACACCTGTAATATATTACAGTCATGTAAAGTATTTACAATTATTTCATCCTTTCAAATGGTGGCCTGACTTCATAGACAACTAAATTAAATTAAAGAAAAAAATCAAAAATTTCTCCGCACAGCTACCAAGTTGTTTAAGGTCGGTTTTGGCTCTTTCGATGCGTTGAGGTGTCGACTTCGCTTCCACCTCCACTTTCTTTTGATGTGATAGCGATGCTCCTGCATCATACTCCTCTGGCCAAAATATTCGTGGAATCCTATCCATGAGCTCTCGCACTATTTTTCCATGCTTCAAAATATCAGGTTCAATTACCCAACTTGAATCTTCCACAGGGTGATCTTTCCACTTTACCAAATATTCATGATGCATCTTTCTTTTGGTTTTTCTTCCAACTCTCTATTCTAATATTTTCTCCATTTGAGGTTTTTCTACTGGAGGCATCTCTTCTTCCCATTGAATCTCTTCCTAATCATCCAATTCTCCTGTGTCATCTCTGTTATAAGGATACAAATATGCAACGTTGAATATCGGTGATATTCCAACATTCCCTGACAACTCTATCTCATAAGCATTTGCTGCAAATTTTCTAAGGATCTTGCATGGTCCTATTTTCTTCATATTCAAATTATTATATGTTCTTCTTGGAAACCTTTCCTTTCTCAAATGATCTAAAACTTCATATCCCACTTCAAACTGAACTTCCCTTCTTTTATGATCAACTTTGTCCTTATACTTCTGATTACTATCCTGTATCTATTTCTTAACTTGATCATGAAGTCTTTTCATTTATGTAGAAAAATATTCTGCTCCTACGCTCCTGAATTCATCTTGTTTCAACTCTCTTAATTCTAAAATACCTCTTGGTTGTCTTCCATATACTATCTCAAATGGACTTTTTCCAGTGCTTCTATTAACTGACTTGTTAAATGAAAATTCTGCTCGTGCCAGAATCTGATCCCACTGACGACCTTGTTCAATCACTAAACTCCTTAACAAATTTCCCAAACTCCAGTTCACCACTTTAGTTTGTCCATCTATCTGAGGGTGATATGTTGAACTAAAAGATAAATTAGTTCCCAGCCTCTTCCATAGAGTCCTCCAAAAGTGTCCTACAAACTTAGTGTCCCTGTCTGAGACTATACTTCTGGGAAATCCATGTAATCTCACAACTTCTCTAAAAAACCCATTGGCTATGTGTGTAGCATCATTTGTCTTATGGAATGGTATGAAATGTGCCATCTTAGAAAATCTATCGACCACAACAAATATGGAATCACTTCTTTTCTAGGTTCTAGGTAATCCCAATACAAAATACATACTAATTGCATCCTAAGGCCTTTCTGGAATAGGCAATGGCTAGTACAAACCAATGTTTTGTCTCTTCCCTTTTGCACGTTGACAAATCTTACATCAATCTAAAAATTTCTTCATATCTTCCCTCATACCTGGCCAATAATACAAACTACTCATTTGTGAAAATGTTTTGTTATGACCAAAATGTTCGGCTAGACATCCACTATGTTTTTCTTTCAACAAATTATCTCTCATTGAGCATCTTGGTATGCACAATTGGATTCTTTTAAAAAACAATCCATCCTGGATCAAATATTCTGCCCATGAGTTGTTATCCCTTAACAAAGGATTTTCATATGCTTGATAAGCCTCCTTAAAATCTGGATCTTCCTGATACATTTCCTTAAGGTGCTCAAATCCTAAGGTCTTCACTTGGAATTCCTGTACAACCAAAATTCTCCTGCTCAAAGCATCTGCAACTTTATTAACATTTGTAGAAATATGTTTAAAGACAAAAGTAAAATTATGCATGAATTCTACCCACTTAGCATGCCTCTAATTCAACTTCTCTTGCCTAGTAATAAATTGCAAAGCTTGATTGTCACTATACAAGACAAACTCTTTTGGAATTAAATATTGTCTCCATTTATTCAAAGCTTGAATCATTGCATAAAACTCATTGTCATATGTAGAATATTTATCCTTAGCATCATTCAAATTTTCACTAAAATAAGCAATTGGCCTATTATCTTGACTCAAAATTGCTCCAATGGCTATTCCACTTGCATCACACCTCACTTGAAATGTTTTTTCAAAATCGGGTAAAACCAAAATTGGTTGTTCTGTTATCTTCTTTTTCAACACCTTGAATCTTTTCTTAGCCTCCTCTATCCAATTAAAATATTTTTGTTTCTTCTTCACAGTGTCCATCATGGGTGCACATACACCACTAAAATTTCTAATAAATTTTCTATTAAAACTTGCTAACACATGTAAACTTCTCCTAAGCCGGACTTTTTGATCGGTGGTGAATTGTGAGGGGGAATAATATTACTTATCCATAAGCCTTTTCCTTCTCAAAACCCCAGGTCATCAGGGACATCTCCCTTGGGCCTTAACTCCCTAAACATAAAGAGCTATCCCATTGAAGTGACAGTGGTGGGATAGTCTCAGTTACGCCAGTTTTCCCTCCTTTCATCTATCTTTTATCTTAACTACAAACTATGTGATAACATGGCCATTGCTAAATTATCCTCACCCTCTCCCTTATGACTATTACTACTTCTTCCACTGAGATAACACAACCTCAACTCCTCCTGAGTGAAGTCATCCCATAGATGATCCCAATCCGAAATGTTTTCTCATCCATCACACTGGCAAAAACCTCCCAGTGCTTGGAGAAGTCATTTACGACAATCTTCACAAGATCTACATCATCGATATTATCTCCCACTACAACCAACTCATCCTTTACTTTCTTGGTCCGGGTGATGTATGAAACCACACTTTCTCCCTTTTTCATTTTCGTGTTCTGGAGCTTGTCTCTCAGAACCATATTTATGTTCTAGTTCGATCCCTAGTTGATTTTCATAATGGATTCCCACATCTTCCTAGTTGAATCTAACCTTGTTAGGTGAGGAACCACATGATCCTTCACTCCATCCATGATGATTCTTCTCTCCTTGGCATCATTTTTCTTATGTGTATTTGCCTGTTGTGGATCCGTTGGAACAACAATAGTTTTCTTAGCAAATTATTTGAGACCATATTCTTCTAGAAACAACAATATTCGCTCCTTCTAGACACCAAAGTTAGATGTGTCATAAAGTATGTCCTCAACTCTCAATCCTGACAGAGACATATTCTCAAATAATAAACCCTCCTACGAACTGATGAAACCTTGAAGAAAGTTTTAAATTCATATTTGTATAGTGAAGAAGTCTTGCTAGATCTAACTAGATCTACACTAGATCTGCTATATATGAACTCGATATGAACAGATCATGTGACCTGAGTGTTTAATTGGATATTTTCTCTGATACCATGTAAAAATTATTTTAACTCATCTATATGATAATCAATGATAATACATTGTTCCCAGAAAATTGAATCTTATAGCAGAAATAAAAATTCTGATCTATACAATGATTACACTAGTTGATTAAAGTTCATGCACAATGGAAATAAATAGCCAAACAACACAAGAACACAAGATGTACCCTGGAAACCCCAACTTTGGGGAAAACCAACTGTTAGCACTGAAAGTCACACTTTAATTGCTAAAGTGTAAGATCAGCACCCATCAGAATGTAAAAGATAATTTTGGTTTTGAATAGGTGGATCATCAATATGGAGAAATAAAGGGAGAGGGAAGCAAATTGCGGATCAGTGGGCTACACCAATGGGTAATCAAGTCACAAACATTCTACTCATCGAAGGCACAAAAGATACTCAACAGAAAACAAGATTATATGTTGATAGGTAGAAGAATGAAAAAGGAAAACATAAGATAGAATGTTCACTAAACAAATATCCTCTCAATTTAATGAATCAACAAATACTTGAATATAAACAATGACTGATGGGAAAAATACAACAGATCCTCTGCTGCTTAGGGATCCATAAATCATTGATAGCCTTTGATCCTCAAATCTGAAATATATTCAAATAATAATATATATAAACAAAATAATTACAATCTGAAATCATAACTCTCATGAGTCTGCAATAGCAATAATGCTTACAATCATAAAATGCCCACAGGCTTACAAATGAACACACACAGGAAAACTGCCTGCTCCTACTCTCTCTAGCCTCTCTTGGCTCATGAATCCCTTTCTCCAAGAGATATCTCCTTCCTTAAATAGAAAATAGCATCCAAATAACCTTCGGAGGTTGAATCCCATCTCCTCCATTGGATTCTAAGCCTTGGAGATAGGTGGCAACAATCAAAGAGACAAAAATCCAACAAACTACTAATTTTTAGAAATTTGTTGGAAGTCATTAATAAATTGTTTCCACCTCATTGCATGAGGCCTTTTATGGAGATAAAACTTAGGTGCAGGTGTTCCTTTACATCTAATTGATCCTTGAGAATCCATTCAAATCCTCCTTGATAGGTGGCAACCTCCCAACAAGGAAAATATCAAAACCGTGACCGCTACAGGAAATTCTATAGCGTCATTGTAAAACAGTTGTGCACATTCGGTAGCGCCACTTCTATGTCTAATATATTTCAAACCATAACACATTTTGAAAATATGAGAGAGGTTTTTGTTATTTGGTATTTCATGAACAAAAACCTCCTCTAGTTTTCAAAAATACCTTCTCATTTGTTCATAATACAAGTTTTAAGTTAGTCACTCAAAACTGACAGAAGCGTCCTTGCAAAATAACTCTGCACAATTTGGTCTCTGTCAAAATTTGGGTAGTGCCTGCCTCTGTGTCTACGTGCAATTTGGTAGAGCCATCATAATTCAAAGCTACATCACTTCAACATTGACATATTTTGTAGCATCCGACATGAAAATGGATTTGGTAACAACCTATGGAATTCATAGCGCCATCATTACACTGGTTAACAGATTTGGTAGCATTTTAGGTAGTAAAATGGCAGACCATGTTATATAGACAATTCTGCAGCGCCATGGCACTATGAAATGTCTGTTCTCTTCTGTATGATGAGACTAATCAATAACCTTGAGTTGATAGGTTAGAAGCATGTATATGCATGTAGAGGTTATTTAGTTTCTTATGGAGAGGCAAGCCTCTTCTGGCTGCAAATTCTTGTGATAACATAGGCTCCATGGGGGATAGAGTCCTCCCTGTGAGGCTCTAATAACTCTTGTAGTTTCAATTCCTTATCCTAATGTTTCTCCCAACCTTTAACCTCTGCAATCTGATTTGATCTGTGGCCTTCAACTGAAACTAAATGCAAATGAAAACTGAAACTGACAAAAATGATGAAAACGATGCTTGTCCAACAAGCTTATTGCACACACCTACTCTAATTATTGGGAAAATGAAGCATTCAAGTTACATGAAAAAAACCAATGAATCCATTTCATCATTTTTCAACTGTTTGAAGATTTGAAATGTGATTCCTTAAGCACCAGAGATAATTCCTACTTGAAGGCACGTCAAAGAAACATTTGGCAATACACTTTCCATTGAAGAAATCAGTGAACCTAGGCTCACTTGCTGCTTGCAGACAATATGCAAATGGATCCTGAAAAACATCATCAATACTTTCCCCTATGACATTGCTTTGTGTAAAAAGGAAAAGTACTGCATTAGGTCCTTCCTCCATTGTGCTTGGTTGTTACATTGCTTGTTGATTTTCTAATTCATTCTCAATGCATATGGACTTGGTCCACTCCTGGTCATGAGGTGTATTAGGAAAAAGGCTTAGTGATGCGTGTCTTTCTTTAATTTCAACCTCTCTCATCTGCTCACATGGCATTTGATCTTGGTTGCTTGATGAAACTGAGCTTGTGTCTTCAAGAGGAATAGGGAGTTGATAGGGCAATTCATCACATTTAGAAGTGCTTGGGAAACTACATTCTTCTATCTTATCTTCTGATTGTGAGGGATATTCATCATAGCTTGGCTTATGGTCCCAATTTATCAGTTTTTCGCCTTCTAAACTTAGATTTTCATCTTTTTCTTCTTTTTCAACAACAAAAATATGACATGAGGGTTGAAACAAGCTATTGTTTCTTTGAGGGGAAGGGTACTTCTCTGATATAATGTCTTCAATAGACTATTCATGGAAATCATCTTCATAATCATCATACAAAGTTGAATCAATGAACATTTGACTATTAATGGATGAGGGGATTAGTACAATAGCTGGGAAAGTTGTTTGTTCAGGAGAAACATCCTCATAGTCATCAAAACTTGACAAATCATGGCACACTGGTTCATTAACAATAGGAGGGATTACAACAACAACTGGTAAGCTATGAATTTGTTCATGACAAGCTGCAACACTATCCTCATGATGAAATAAATCTGAACCTAAGATGACCTCTTGACTTAAAGAAATGAGAAAAGGAGGAGAAAATCAAATGATGGATTGTCCATATTGATCTTTCTCTTGGGGACCTAGATTTTGACATGAATGATGCATTTTTATTCAAATTTAGGAAAAGCATTATGAAACTCATCATCTAAGTCCTGATCTCTTCAATCATCCCCTTCATCATCACTGCTAGAGGAATCACTTGCTGCATCCTGAATATATGATACATACCCCTCACAACAATTCTCAAAAAGTATTTCAGCTGGATAAATTATCTTGCAATGAGAATAAAAAACATCATGAAAGTACTTCAAAGAGGAAATACTAGAAGTAGGGAGTGTTCTATACCATTTCCTCACATAGCCTTCTAATGATTACATGAGCATTTTCATCAATATATCTTCATGATGGATGTCAAGTTGTTGCATCAAAGCATGAAATTCATGAACATGCTCAACAGGGTTGTCATTCTCACCTTCATAAAATCTGGGTAGCAGATCTTGCCATTCATCAATTTGAGGCACATGATGTGAATAACCATCTATGGATGAGAAATTGAGTGGGGAAAACCTCCTGACCAGGATAGCCTTCATAGCCATTTAATTTATCTCATTCCAATGGAGTCACCAATAGATTCTGAACAATGGAGTCGCCATGGTGAATGTGCAGTCTTGAAGGTTCCTAACTTCAGTCACCATCTAAAGCTAGAGTTGTGCAGTGTCATTTTTCCCAAGGAGCTTTTCAATCTACTCAAATCCATCCGCGGAAACGATGCCAGTTATGTTGGCACTGCAAGTCACACTTTGATTGCTAAAGTGTAAGCCCAACACCCATCAGAATGTAAAACATAATTTTTGTTTTGAATAGGTGGATCATCAATATGGAGAAAGAAAGGGAGAGGGAAGCAAACTGTAGGTCAGTGGGCTACACTAATGGGCAATGGAGTCACAAACATTCTACTCATTGAAGGCGCAAAATATGCTCAACACAAAACAAAATTATATGATGATAGGTGGAAGAATGAAGAAGGAAAACATAAGATAGAATGTTCACTAAACAAAGATCCTCTCAATTTAATGAATCAACACATACTTGAATATAACAATGACTAATGGGAAAAATACAACATATCCTCTGTTGCTTAGGGATCCATAAATCATTGATAGCCTTTGATCCTCAAATCTGCAATATATTCAAATAAAAAGATATATAAACAAAAGAATTACAATCTGAAATCACAACTCTCATGAGTCTCCAATAGCAGTAATTCTTACAATCATAAAATGCCCACAGGCTTACAAATGAACACACACAGGAAAAATGTCTGCTCCTACTCTCTCTAGCCTCTCTTGGCTCATGAATCCCTTTCTCCAAGAGATATATCCTTCCTTAAATATAAAATAGCATCCAAATAACCTTAGGAGGTCGAATCCCATCTCCTCCATTAGATTCTAAGCCTTGGAGATAGGTGGCAACAATCAAAGAGATAAAAATCCAACAAACTGCTAATTTTCAGGAATTTGTTGGAAGTCATTAATAAATTGTTTCCACCTCATTGCATGAGGCCTTTGATGGAGATAAAAATTAGGTGCAGGTGTCCCTTGAAATCTATCTGATCCTTTAGAATCCATTCAAAACCTCCTTGATAGGTGGAAACCTCCCAACAAGGCGAATATCAAAACTGTGATCGCTACGGGAAATTTTGTAGCATCGCTGTAAAACAATTGTGCACATTCGGTAGCACCACTTCTATGTCTAATATCCCTCAAACCATAACACATTTTGAAAAACTGAGAGAGGTTTTTGTTATTTGGTATGTTATGAACAACAAACTCCTCCAATTTTCAAAAATACCTTCTCATTTGTTCATAATACAAGTTTTAAGTTAGTCACTCAAAACTGGCAGAAGCGTCCTTGCAAAATAACTCTGCACAATTTGGTCTCTGTCAAAATTTTGGTAGCACCCGCCTGTGTGTCTGCGTGCAATTTGGTAGCGCCGTCATAATTTGAGGATACATCACTTCAACGTTGAAATATTTTTTAGCATCCAACATGAAAATAGATTTGGTAACAACCTATGGAATTTATAGCGCCATCATTACACTACTTAACAAATTTGGTAGCATTTTAGGTAGCAAAATGGTAGATCATGATATATAGACAATTCTACAATGCCATGGCACTATGGAATGTCTGTTCTCTTTTGTATGATGAGACTAATCAATAATCTTAAGTTGATAGGTTAGAAGCATGTATATGCATGCAGAGGTTATTTAGTTTCTTATGGAGAGGAAAGCCTCTTCTGGCTACAAATTCTTGTGCTAACACCAACAAATGAGGGATTTATTCTTCTCTTCTTTAGACAATTTATAGTAACAATAATGCAAAGTAAAACTCACAAATCAGATCTGAAAATTTCCAACCAATAGGAAACCCTCTTAGGTGTGTCGTACGGCCTCCCAATACTCTCCTTCATCAAGGAATCATTGCACATATGAATCACATCCTTCAAACAACTGATCAATCCTCTCTCAAGCCTCTCCAAACCCCCATCACCCTCATATATACTCCAACAATATTCAACAAACAAATCGACCCAAATATGGCCCTCGTACGACCCTTGCATGTTTCTTAACCAAGCCCTAATGACCCCTGCAACCTCACAAGCAAAGTGGCCCAACAATGTTGCTGCAATCAAACAAATCAATCCTTAGAAAAATTATTTCCTTGTCCTCGAAATCTCTGCAAAAAAATTGGCTCACAAGAAACCCTTGCACCCCCTCCTTTCTCTCTCAATCACTGAGATGATCGTAATAAAATTATATAAGCTTGTGCCTGCACCCTCTCTTTATAATCTTAAATTTACCCTCTTAGGCCTAACCCTAGATCTCTAAAGAGATCGATGTTTGAGATTATATATAGCTTCTAAATGAATGGCTAAGATCAAATCTAGGTTCTCTCAAGATCAACGACTGGGACTTAATCTTTTGTTGAGACAACTTAAGTTGTTTCTAAAGTGAACTTTAGAAACCTAGGAAAATAAAGTCAATGACAAATTAGAACATAACTTATCATACTTTCCTAAGTTAAACTTACGCAAGATTAATAAAGAGTACTTTTAGGTGTTTATTGCCCCCCTCATGCTCTAGGACACAAAAGCATGGGTAGACACCTTTGTTCACTACAATTTAATAAGTTTGGACAAGTATAGGATATGTTGTTCTATGGTGGTCGAAGCTTTTTGCATTTGACTAATAATCCAACGTATCAAAATGGGACAGTGCATATTTTTGTAATATAGGTTTCTAATGGCGGTGGAGTGGTCCATACTGAAACAAGTTGTGCAAACATGTTCACAAAACCAGTATTGTATGATAAGTATTGGTGGAGTGTGGCTTCTCTTAGCTTGCAAAAGAGGTGATGAATGGGCTTGGGAAAGGTATCAGGTAATTGTTGTCAAGGTGGAGATTGTTGGAATTATGACAACAAATAGTTATGGTAATAATACAAATTTACTTATAGTAAATATTTGGTAGTTCGTATAATGGAGGTAGTTCGTGAACCAGTGTAACCAAATCAAGTTCTTGAATTGATGTAACTATCTAACCTATTTTGTATACATCCATGAAGCCCAAGAGGCATTGGTAAGGTTGTAATCCTGATTGTAAGCCCATATTGAATAATAAGACATATTGATATCTTTCCCTGTAAATTTTTCCTTGAAACACTGTCAAGGTCTTTCCACGTAAATCTTTTGTGTTATCTGAGTGATTTTTTTTTCTATATGGTCATATTTCTTTGATTTATTATTGTTTTAGGTAGGGATGATTTTAAGGATGGAAATTTGTTTTAAAATGTAGAAACTTTGGTGAATCTTACTAATCCTTCATATGCCAACTATAAATGTTTAGTGATATTTTTGTAAAAATATTCGAATTTATAAGGATTTTGTATAGTTTTTATAATTTTTTGGCGATTTTTAAGGTAAAATAATTTTATCCTATAGAATTTGGGCGAATCATTTTTAAAATAGCGAATCTCGTTTTTGGAAAAACCATGGAAAATTAGCCCATGAGCGAAATTTAGCCCCTAAA
>ML807800.1:256529-299006 GCA_009831015.1 Picea engelmannii
ATTAGTACTAGGCCTGTGGTATACGATCATTGCCTGCATGCTAGAGTAAAGGGTTATCCCAAGCTCAACCTCTTCTCCAGTAGTTTAGTTTGTTCCCACTTTGTTACATAGTTGGTTTATACCACCTTTATCTTATATCAACCCTACCTAAGAGAAAATAAAAAAAGAGAATGTTTGAACCGAAGGAGAAATCCTTCACAAGAAAACGTAAAGCCCATCGATTATTTCAGCCGGATCGCAAGATCTGGAGAACCATTCCACCATGAAACATTACAGAGTCTAATGGGCCTCGGTGGCGGGTTTGGTTCCTGTTGTACTTGAGTTAAAGGGATTTAGGCCCCATCAACAGAATTGGTGCTAGAAGGAGGGCCTAATGAATGAATGGTTGAATATATATTTCACATAATATCCCAGACAACCTATAGATTCAAAATAGCCCACATGCATGGCTAGTCATTCCCAAGACAACCCACACACAATGGGTACTCCTAAAACGAGTAACTCACCCTGGCCCGAGGAAGAACGCTTGTTCCCTAATATACCTTACACTCTTCCTCGTGAGGAATTAAATCAATTCAGAAGAATCACAAGAGCATACGCCCGACAGATCGATGCGTTGTCCTTAGCTCCAATACTTCCTCGAAGATAAAAAATAAGCATACCAGTTGTCGACACCCCTGCCCAGGTTTTTGTGCACACATTAGAATACCTAATAGATTTCACAGTCACCGAAATCAAACATCCTCTTAATCTAATCCTTGAAACGCCAGCCGACGACGTCTCTGAGCCAGACAATTTTTCGGAAGAAGAAGAGTTTAACTCGGGTTCTAAAGACATGGAAGACAACAACAACCATAATGAAGAGAGGGGAAACCCACCTGAGAACAATCAACCTTGGTTTTCCAGAGATGCTTTGGCCATCCCTGGACGAGTCCATAACCTTCCCTGACATCCAAAGAAGTTACTTCCTAAATTTGACCTTGAAACCTCACGATTGCCCGAAGATCATATCAAGAAATTCATACTAGTGATCAGACTTATGGATGTCCAACATGAATACGTAGTATGCAGGCTATTCCCCTATACTTTTGAGAATTCAACTTCCAGATGGTATTTTAAATTACCCGTAGGATCCATAACTAGTTGGACGAAGTTTCAGAAAGATTTTCTAGATAAATTTACAGAAGAAACTACTATGGGAGCTCTGATGGCTGAGTTGTTCTCCACCACCATGAGTTTGAAGGAAAGGGTCAAAGACTTTAATAAAATATTCACCACCATATTGAACAAATTCCAACCTGAATCTAAACCTACTTAGGAGTTGCAAATCGAAGTATACGCTAATGCCCTCCCAGCGTATATTTCCATGTTTGTGAAGAGGGATGCCAAACTAACCCTAGCTGGGAATTTTGAAGAAGCCAAAATGATAGAGTTCCAAATGAAAGGATGTAAAGAGGGCCAGGTCTCCTTAGTTAAGAAAGAAGTTCAACCTCCTCCCATAAGAGGACTCTTGCTAACTAGACCCATAGGGAAACAAACAGAACAAGGTCCTGAAAACGGTAATGGAGACATAGAAGACCTACAATGTATGGTTAAGAAGTTATCAAATGAAATCATAGACATGAAAAGAAGTGCAGGGGAGGGAAACCAAGGCCAAAGACCCTATAAGCGTTTCTTTAAACAGAACCCATCGTTCAAAGCCATTGAGCCGCCCCCAACCAACCTAAACATCGATCTAGGAAATGTAGCATCTGACTCCTTTTGTACTTATCACCAATAGAACAACTCTGAAAGAGACTGCCCTCAATGGGTACATGCTATGAATTTAATGGATAACCGGTTTCTATATGAAGTCTCCCCGATCGAACAAACAAGAAGCTCCAGTATAAATATTGTTGATCAAGAAGAGGTCGATCCACCGGAAGAAACAACCATGTTAATATGGGATCCTGATTTACCTATGCCTTCTGATGACCTATGTGAAGTTCAAGAACCACCTGCAGAAGTATTGGTTGTGCAAACACGAAGTAGGGAGCAATCTATCTCAACCGATCTCATTACGACCCAAACTTCGGAAGGAAGATCAACTCTCGATCACCTGAAAGCACTTTTTTCCCCTCGTAAGAACCCTATAAGCATCCATACCCGAGAATCATCCAAGATAGATTACAAAATAGTTGAATATTTAAAGAAGCTGAAGGCTAAAATATCAGTTATGGACATATGTAGAATCCCTCAGCAAAAGGACTTCCTGCTACAAGTTTTGAAATCAATATAAAACCCTGCGACAAGCATTGACCCAGGAAGAAATCTAAATCCCACAAATCTAGGGAATAAACCAACTATGAATGTTTGCTCTGAAGATAAGAAGGGAAGACCTTTTGTACCACCTTTCCTTTTAACGTTTGAAATTTCAACAGAAACCTCCACAATTGTTTGGTCGATTCAGGAGCATCTTGAAATGTTATGCCCTTGTCTATTTGCAAAAAATTAAATGTTGTTCCTCTCAAAAGAGATAAACATGTAATACAATTAGACAGAACTCGGGTGAAGGTCATGGGAGAACTCAAAGACATAATGATTAGAATAGCGACACATCCCAAATTTGTGCAAGTGATTGACATCATTGTAGTAGATATCCTAGAAGCTTACAGTTTGTTATTAAGCCGAGATTGGTTTGAAAATTTAAATGGATACTTTAGTATAGACTGGGATCACCTTTTGTTTCCATTAAAGGGGCACAAAAATATGATCAGGATTGATAGGGAAATATACCTAAAACAGACTGTTACTGATCTAGAAACCCTAAACAAAACCTCATCGACAGATTTCCCTGTGCTAGGAAATTATTCCTTTGATTCTTACTTCTAGAATTCCCCCCTTCTCTCATCTAACGTCCCTCTTACCCAAAACTCCAAAATCATTTTTCGAGAGGAATTTTCGACGACGGTAGAGGAAACCCTATTTTCCAAGATCCTGCGTTAGAGATCACAAAACTCATGGGAGGAAAAGAGAAGAGTAATAAGAAAGGGGAAGTTGATAGATTGTGCCCGCAATTTTGGACCTTGTACTTTGATGGATCTAAATCACAAGGAGGGTCAGGAGAAGGGTGTATCCTTGTTAATCTGAAAGGAAAAAGACATTTTATGTCCTATAGACTAGAATTCGAATGTACAAATAACATTGTTGAGTATGAAGCTCTAGTACAAGGGTTAAATAAATTCATAGACCTGAACGTCCAAGAATTGAAGGTGTTCGGAGAATCTGAAATCATTGTCAGGAAGATAAAGAATACTATACATTGCAACTCTCCACACCTAAATAATTACCAACAAGAAGTGCATAGGCTAATAAAACATTTCAAAGATTTCAACCTCACAACAATCCCCAGAGCGAAGAACATTCTTGTTGATTCTCTGGCCATCGCTGCCTCAAGGCTATCACCTCTGGAATATTATGAAGCTTTTCATTTCACCATAGAACTACTCTACAAACCGTCAGTGCCCAACAATATTTATAATTGGAAAGTCTTTGAAGGAGATGAGCAGATCATAAAGGTTTTGACTAACCAAGATAATTTTAAGGACTTGGATATTGACGATGAATTATTCCAAGAACAGTCGATGGAAACTGACCTTCATACAGATCAACTGACTGGCAAATCAAAGTCTCACACGATACCAAAATGGATAGCCAACTTAGAAAACCTTTTTGATCTAAAGGAAAGATTTAAGGGGTCAAAAAATGCAAAGACTGGTAGTTCTTGTGCCATGCATGAAACTATAAATCGCGGAACCCCGAAAAATCC
Source organism: Picea engelmannii (assembly GCA_009831015.1). NCBI lineage: Eukaryota > Viridiplantae > Streptophyta > Pinopsida > Pinales > Pinaceae > Picea > Picea engelmannii. The sequence continues at coordinate 260,338 of ML807800.1, forward strand.
AAAGAATGTAAATATCAGTAAGACTATATCTAAAGAGGAAATGAAGTCCTATATAAAACTTTTCAGACAATATCAATATGTCTTCGCATGGTCCTACAGGGATCTTAAAACTTACAATACTCACATCATTCGACACACTATCCTGTTGGAACCTGAAGTGAAACCCTTCCAACAGACGCTCCAAAAGTACCACCCATCCTTGTATCCTATCATGTATCAGGAGTTAAAGAAATAGTTAGATGCTAAAATTATCTTCTAGGTTACACACTCTGCATGGGTAGAAAATCTAGTTCATGTGAGGAAAAAGTCTGGCGAAATTTGCCTATGCGTAGATTTCATAAACCTCAACAGAGCTTCAGGAAAGGACAACTACCCAGTCCCACCAATGGATAAACTCTTGCAAACCATGTCTGGATCTGATATTTTATCCTTGCTAGATGGTTTCTCAGGTTACAACTAAGTTCTGGTTTCAGAGGAAGATCGTTTGAAAACTACCTTCCAAACCAAGTGGGGAATTCTTGCCTATAAACGCATGCCCTTTGGGTTAATCAATGTAGGAGAAACCTTCCAGAGGGCCATGGATGTAGCATTTCAGGGACTAATCAACAAGTGTGTAGTAGTGTACTTAGACGACGTGACTGTATATTCAAAGAACAAAGAAGATCGCATCCAACACTTAACCCAGATTTTCGAAAGGTGTAGGAAGTACAGAATATCCTTAAACCCTAAGAAAACTATTTTCGGTGTCGAGGAAGGTAAGTTGTTAGGCCACATCATATCTCAAGCAAGAATTCACATAGAACCTAGAAGAATTAAGGCTATAGCTCAGCTTCCATTTCCACACAACAAGAAGGCTATGCAATCATTCTTTTGGAAAATCAATTTTGTGAGGAAGTTCACTCCCGATTTGGTGGAAACTATCAAACCCTTACAAAGAATTATTTATAAGGATGTTGAGTTTAAGTGGGATGATGAATGGAAGGAGGATTTCAACAATATTAAAACTGCAATCTCGCAAGCCTTAGTGCTACGAAGTCGCGATTTCAGCAAATATTTCTTCCGCTACACTTTCGCTTCCGACCAATCGTTAGCCATAGTACTAACTCAGATCGATGATAAAAAACATGAGGCTCTGGTATCGTTCACGAGTACTAACCTCCAGGGTCCCAAAATAAATTATCTCTCTATATATAAACAAGCTTATGTGGTTTACAAGGTAGTAAAGCTTTTTATATCTTACATCCTCAAGAACCATACCAAACTAATCATGCCTCACCCTACAGTCTGATCCCTATTTACTCAACAGGAGATGGTGGAAAGAAGAGGGAACTGGATAGAATTAGTCCAATAATTTGATCTAGATATAAAGCCTGCTAAATTGGTTAAAGGGCAAGGTTTATGCAAGAAGGAAGTCGAAGCCCAGGACCAAGTAAATGAAGACCCCGGATGTGAAAATGAAATGGCCTTATGGTGTGGTGAAGCTTCATACATTTCCGCAGGACGAGAGTCTTGGTATGAGAAATTGACTTATCTCCTACGTCATGGGACTTGCCCAGAAAACCTCAACCCTAGGGAAATGAGAGCTCTCAGGTTAAAATTTGCACAATATCGCCTCATAAATTTGGTGTTATTCAGGGTTAATTATGATGGGGTACTTTGGATATGCCTCGAATGTGAAGATGTAGATAAGGTTCTAAAGGAGCTCCATGATGGCCTTGTTGGTGGAAACTTTGCAGGAGACACCACCGTGCATAAGATACTAAGATTCAGCTATTATTGGCCCACTTTGTTCAAGGACGCTCACACATACACTAGAAACTATAAAACTTGTCAAATAAGCGCTGGGAGAGAAAAGAGAGCAGCGGTACTACTCCAACCGGTGATCGTTTCTAAGCCTTTTGAGCAATGGGGGTTAGATATCATAGGAGAGATTACACCAAGCTCTTCAAAACAAAACAAGTACATACTTACTGCCACCGATTATTTCACAAAATGGGCGGAGGCCATTCCCTTGACTCATGGAAACGAGAAAGTAGTAATCCAATTCATAGAACAACAATTAATCACAAGGTTCGGTGTCCCTTCTTTTCTTGTTTTTGATAATGCAGCTTACTTTTCTTCCACCCTATTAAAATATTTTTCCCTAGAAAAAGGAATCATAATTAGATACTCTGCAAATTATTATCCACAAGGAAACAGAGTGGCAGAACCAACTAATAAGAACCTGATGAGGATATTGAAGAAAATAGTTACAGACAACCAACGGAATTGGCATAATAGACTCCATAATTCTTATAGGCCGACAAAGTCACACCCAATGAAGCTATAGGGAATTCCACATACTTTCTAGTATACGGACAAGAATCCATTCTCCTGAACATACTATATCTTCCATATCTTCAACTTTCTCAGGAGTCCAGGGGGGCATCCCTCGTCAACCTTACAACAAAGAATTGACACCCTGCTCATGTTAGAAGAAGAAAGGGAGAAAGCTAAATAAAAATTAATAGCCCACTAGTGGATAGTTAAAATATGGTTTGACAAGCATAAGGCTAAAGAGAAGAATTTTTGAAATAGGAGACTTAGTCCTAAAATGGGACAGAGCAAACGAGCCTAAAGGCAAACATTTTAAGTTTTAGAATCTATGGCTTGGACCTTTCCAAGTAGCTGAGAAGATTCGGTTAGGACATATCGACTACAGAATATGAGGGGAGAATCTGACACTCTCCCAGTAAATGGCCAAGCCCTTAGACAATATTTTCATTAATTAAAAAAAAAAATATTGATGCGTCGATTTATCTTTTGCATTTTTTACCTTTTGTTTGTCTTTCACGATCATCCTTCCGAGCTTTTGAAATATTGTGTTTAGAAATACAATGGTTGACCTAAAATCATGCGACATAGTGAAATCTCTTCCTAACTCGTCTCTCACATACAAACAAACGATGGGGAACCTGTGGTTGTTTCAAGGATTTTTCCATCTAACCTGCACAGAGGAACAACTTTGGAGAAATGTGGAAGTTTCTACTTATTGGTTTGGTAAGAATTTAAGGGAAAGGAGGAAATATGGAAAGGAATACATGCACCTCAGAGATAGTTCTAGTAAGCTTCATCTTAATCACCTCATAATTTTTCAAATAACAGACATCCTTCTCTCCCACTCGCTCAGGGAATTTTGTTGAAATAAAAGTCAACTATATAAAATGAGCACACAGTAGGAGAGGGTATGCAGATATCTCTGTCAGGGTTGTGGACACTCGTTGGCAACGAAGCAAGGTCTGTGACATCGGGGTGACTCCACCAGGGATATGGACGCTCGCTAGCAGTGGATCAAAGTCTGTGACATCAGGGTGACTCCATCGGGGCTATGGATGCTCCCTAGCAGCGAAGAAACACCGTAGAAAATGAATGAAGGTAACAAAAGTGCTTAGTGACTGTGAATGATTTACTATAATCTTGTCAAAAGAAGGCATGAGTCAAGGTCACAGGAAAAGAAGGTGGAATAAAGGTTTAAAAACCCCACAGGCAGATCCAGATGCATCAACAGGGAAAATTCCAAATGCAAAGTTAAAATAAGCTCTGATGAAAACCAGTTAAGTTCCTAATCAATTTTTTTCATCACTCGATCCCGAGGAAGAAACAAATATTCTACTTTAGCCCAGTAAGTCGCCATTTGTTGAGCACTCAACACACCCTAAAAATCCATGTCAAATTTCACTTTTTGGGTACCACTTGATCTTTTGCATTGTCTAATTCGACTTCATTATGAAAAATGTTGCCTTTTTCTTATCATCTTGACTCTCATTAAGTCTGTCAAAGTTTTCTTGAATCTATGAAAACCCATAACTTAAAAGGCTTAACTTTTAAATAAAGAATTAACGGCCAAAACATTTCACCCGATGCGCCCAAACTCGACAGCGGAAGGAATTAAAAGATGAAAGAAAACCACTCGAAAAAATCGCAGTCGCTGAGCGTCGATATTCACCGGCATAGGAAAAATGAAGTTTTATTTCGCGACAAGCATCACACAAGGATATCGATGATGGCTGATACCCGACGCGCTTAGCAAAATGGAGAAGACCAAACCACGATGAACATTCGGACCACGCTAAAAAAATTTCTCCATTCGTCTTCTTTTGAAACGTTTCAGCATCGAGATTTTTGAAGATGCTAACCCAAAGGAAAGTATGTGATAGGTTTATCGACGATCATCGATCCCCGACCTATTTTTTGGCATCATTGACCCCAGGTTTAGTTTAAGAACTCACCACTGGAGGAAAGTCCCAACTTCGACTAATACTCGCGAGTTAAGTCACCGGTCTTCATTGCCACGTGTCCCAAGCCATTCTCACCATGTCAACGTTGTATGTTGAAATCAATCGGCGTCATAGGTTTTTCACATAAGGATATCAACGAAAACACCAATAACACATTGTCGATCCCCGAGCCACCCACTAGGAAAGCAACACGATGGGACGTTTTTAGCGCTAGATATGTTTAGATTCAGAGCCATTAAGGGACTAATTAATTCCAAATATCGCATTAGTTACTAATTCGTGCGCGAATCAAAAGTTTTGAATCAGACATGAAAATATATGGAAAAAGAACACAAGAAATACATACGCAAAGAAAAGAAACGATACATCCAACCGCTACAACCAGAATCCTTTCATCAAAGTTTTAGGACTTTTACATTCCAATCGAGCTCAAATTACATACAATAGACATTGTCTACACTATTTGACCAACCAACCCAGTTTACATTAAAAACATGAAAATATTCAAACTTGTCAAGATTTGTGCCATGTCTGAGAATACAAAATAGATTTATTTAATACTGTCTCTTCTATGCGCTGGCAAGGTCCACGTGAACTTTCTCCTCGGTTGCTTCACGTTCTTTGAGATGTTTCATATTTAGTTCTTTTGATGCCCTTGTGCTTCGCGTAGCTGCACGATTTTATCTTGTGCTTCCCAAAGATGTCTCTTGAGCCATGTCATGTTCCCTTCAAAACCCTGCGTTACTGACACCTCAAGGGTCTTTGCTGCTAACTGTCCTCTTAATTCTCTATTTTCCTGGTAGAGTTCTACAATGGTGAGTTGTGCCTATTTCAGTTGCTGACTCAGCTCTCGAATGTTAGCGCTTGTGGCATCTTTCCTCCTCGTTCCGCTCTTGCTTCCCCGACTTGTGACTTCGACAAGCTCTAGTCGAATAATGTGCATAAGTAATTTCTCGTCAGCTAATATTGTGCATGGCTCACTTGGGATTTGGGTTTCCCTAGCTTCCTTATTCTTCCTTGGCCTTCCCCTTCTTCGGGGTATCTACTATTGTGCAGGAATGTCTTCCAACGTCCTTCCTCCTGGCACAAATTCTTCCACTTAGGCCTTTGCACAATGTGATATCATTGTTTCCACGCGTAGGTAGGAACCTCCCTTTGAAACCTCGGGAATGTCCAATGTCAGTAAGAATGAATCCCAGGTGCTTTGGGGATCAATCCTGGCACTTCTACTGCTTCGCGTGTCGCTTCTTATGTTTTGGGGGGTTCCCATGGTGTGACACGTATCTATCTTATGTGTGGGGAACTTGACAAGGGCTTGAAGAGGAAAACTTGATCAATATGGGCTCGCGAAATGAACTACCACCATTGGATAAGTTCGAATGGTGAGTAGAATGCATGATGAACTTCCGGAATTTATAACAAAGCGGGCAGTGGGTGGAAACATGTCAGGGAACACTGAATTCATGGCGACTAGATGTTTTGGAGAAAACTGAAGATTTTTTGTGGCACATCCGCGTGACAAGTAAGTTCTGGGGCGTGTGAGATACAACGGATAGGAGTTGCAGGGCGTGTGTGATACGATCACCATGATTTTTCCTTCCCCCAACCTTCATGATGAGATGATGATGGTTGATGCACTTGCTAATGTGAATTTTGTTTCAACAACTAGCCTCGACCTCAGACACCTAACAAATTCCCTTATGATAGGACACGACTCTTTTGGAACATACTCATACTTTTAACACATGTTTGAATCTGACATCCTTTCCCGACTCCAAGGGCCAACCGACCACTGGCGTGATTTCAACTCTCATATTATTCCGTACCCGATATTTCATGTTGTGGCACGCCGACGTAACCCAACTAAGAACCACCCAAACTAGAGAAAAATGACGGCGCTAACAGAAGCGGAGCCATCAATTTGAAAGTTGCAGAGATTCCGTGAGTATCAAATAATCAGGTTTAGCAATCTTTACAGGTATGTACCAGTTTGGATTTTTCATGCTTACACTTTATACATGTATTTTACCAAGTGTTTCTCTATACGCAGTCTCTAAAATATTTTAATTTTGATTGCAGGAAAGATGCCTCTGAGTATTGAGCAAAAATGGCTCGGGAGCCTCATCGGGAGATTCAAGAAAAATGGATCAAGTGCAGGAAGAGTTGGGTTAAAATAAACAAGGCAATGAAGGATATCGGATTCCCCAAGTTTGGTACGCCCAATGACGTCGTCGACTTGCACAACATAGTCAAATCGCACACCGAGCAAGATTCATCCTGGGCCGAGGAACTAGCAAAGGTGACAGACACAACGCCAGGTCAGGTATGACAGTTTATAGAACACCCGATCAAATCTCGGGTCGTGCTGCAACAGTTAAGTTTCGGTATAGTCAAGTATCGGGCACATGCGGTAGAGATAGGGAGATTCACTCGGCCCCGATGGAACAACATATATTCCCATACGCCAATACCCGCGAGGATTTGTTCATCCAATGGTTGGAGTACGAGAAGAGTCACCCTCTTAAGTGATATCTTGAGATGACTCAGAGAAGACTCATATGAGTGAACGCCATGTGGTGAATTTTTTTTTGCTTATCTGCACTTTAGCCTTTATTTTTAGTTAACTTTATGTTATAAATAGGAACATCGACTGATTAGTGAAGGGTCGATGGTTGTGGCAAGAAACTCTCATTTTTTATTTTGTTAAGAACTATTTCGGAGCTTCCTTTAATTGAGAAGTCATTCTGTACCAAAGACAAGCTTATGTTTTCATCAAATGCATGTATGATTGGATGTGGAGAAGAATTATTTCCTATTTCGTCCCATGAATGGATGTAGTAACGAGTAAGAGCTATTAAATCTATTGATAAGTTATCTGATGCAATGTTTTACAATTATTTCTCTAATGATGAAAATGAATCTTTGTGTTGTTATGCGATTGATGATTAGAGTTGAGTGAATTACTTTACTTGCCATCGTTTATCACATGTATGTTTTCTTATGATAATTTGTATCTCGGTCAGTAATTGGAATATTCACATGGTTAATGTATTAGTACTAGGCTTGTGGTATACGATCATTTCCTGCATGCTAGGGTGTAAGGGTTATCCCAAGCCCAGCCTCTTCTCCAGTAGTTAAAGTTTGTTCCCATTTGTTGCCTAGTTGGTTTATACCAACTTTCCATCTTATATCAATCCCACCTAAGAGAAAATACAAAAAGAGAGAACATCTGAACTAAAGGAGAGGCCTTCACGAGAAAACGTAAAGCCCATCGATTAATTGGTCGGATCGTAAGATCTGGAGAACCATTCCACTATTAAATGTTGCAAAGTCTAATTAGGCCTCGGTGGTGGGTTTGGTTCCTATTGTTGAATTAAAAGGATTTAGGCCCCATCAATAGTGCATAATGCACTTATAATATATTTCACTTAATTTGGCAGGTCCTAAGCCTATTTTGAATGTACTGAATTTCTCACATTAATAAAAGATGGTGCTCATTTAGCAAACAAAGTCTATGACCTCTCCTTTTTAAGCACAATTTAAAACATTGAGATGCAATACTATGATAACAAACCATTTGTAATTCAATTCACCTAGCTAACATGTATTACCTAGGATGACTTAGAATTAGGAAAAAAAACAATAAATATATTCAAATATATGTTATATGTCTACCATGAAAATAGAATTTGTGGATTATGTTTTTTCCATTATATAAGACGTGGAAATGAATTAGTTCACTACACATAATTTTGACATAAACCTGAAAGGCATTAAATGAATACTCATTCTTGGACATGAACATGAAAGACATTAAATGAATACTCATCCTTGGTAGATTTGATAGGGAAAGAAATTATTTTCTAAAATCAAAATTATWACGAAACRRAGGAAGGGCATCSTTGATTGGATTATTATCAAAACGTTTTGTAGATTGGAAKATATGMTTATARTAAAAYTATTTTTYTWTATAACAATTATCCAGAAGATTAGATTTGTAATTTACATGGAAATTTATATGGCCCCACATGTGATGCAATTGAAATTGTGATATGAATCACAAAACTTGAGACTCTCAACCACACCTTAGCTTTGATGCTGATCAAAACAACCCTTATATATTAATATTTCTTGCACTCAATTACATATACAAACAGACATAGCACAAAGTCTGTTGCATATACATACATACATAGAAAAGGAAAAGGTGAACACCCTACTATACTAATCTACTCAGAGCCCAACAAAAAGGATAGTGAGAATACCTATATTTACATTTTGCGATCAAGAGAAGAACAAAGAAAAATACTTGGTTGGCTATTAGAGATTATTCCATCATCCACCCATGTCCATCGATATTTTCCTAATTATTAAGAGATTTGACTGCATGATTTCTGATATACAGAGATTTGTTGTCTCTTCTTTTCTCATTGCTTGTTATATAATTCTCTTCTTTGTTTCAGAAAGGCCAGTAATTGGCATGATTTTCCATTTGCTCAGGGAAGGAGTTTCTTCGTGGGGACTTGATAATGGTCCTATCATCTACAATGAAATACGTCGAACCACTGATTTCTAATCAACGTACACACAATACAACATCAACATGCAGTTCATAACGAGATCGACTGAATTAACTAGATCAATGAGAGTGATAACGAGAATGGTTTATAATAAATGATCTGTCATTGTGCATCCAAGGAAAACACTTAGAAAACAATTCACAACTTGTAGAACTCTTGATCGGAGCATGCATTGAAATGAAATCATTTTAGTAAATGAAATTAATATAATAATAGCATATTAATGTACTCTGCAAATTTGTCATGTCAAAAAATTGATATATATTTATGAGAAAAAAACAACTGCAACCCAACATTTGGTGAAGGCATGACATATATATCCATTTGATGAATTATTGACTTACTTGTAGATATCATAAGTGTCTGTGCCACATCATTGAGGTTAGCTCTTTCCCAAGGAATAGCCCTTGCTCCCAACAACTGTAGATTATTAACCCCGTGTTATACATTAAACCAACCAACAGTTAATCGCTACGTCCAATTATATGTTTATGAATATTTCAAGATTTTTAACTGAATTGATTTGGTACTAAAATATTCGATAAGAATCACGTTAGGAATGGCATAATCTATGCATGCAATTGCAGCAGCTTTGGCCGCTGCTCTCACTGGCATATGAATAACATTCCATCATGCCCACAAATTAATAATTAACCTAGTATGTTTTATTTAGGAATTATGTGAGTGACTCCATTGAGATTGAACGAAATGGATTTAGCTACATGATCTCTAGCCATAGCCAGTGAAAGAAATACATAATTATTTAATGAAAAAGAATCCATGTTAATGAGTGAATGATTGAGAAGAGATTGAGGTAGAGAGATTACATACCATTGGAGCATTTCTCTGCTCTCAAATTTTTCATGTCAACTTCTTGATTTGGACTCACCATCTCCACTGAGTACTTGAGATCATATAAAAGTAGTTTATGAGAATCAAGGAAGAAGATCAATGCTCGACACTATGGGAAACTCAAATACTCAACACTATGGGAAACTCAAATACTCTAGAAAGAAAGAGATGAGTAAGTGTGGGTGAATCAATGAATAGTTGATTGTTGTTATAAGGTAGCAGGGTTGTAACAGACTGAATGAGAATACCAATGTGTCAGCCATGACTGGTGTATCTATATGGCCATCTTCTTCTTTGTTCTCCTCCTCCTACAATCTCAATCTCAAGGCAACTACCTCATATCTTCTTGTTTCAAGGAACCGCTACTAGTTTAAGAAACACCTCGTGCCCCTTGGATTTTGTTTTGGGTTTGGGTTTGTAGATGTTTTTGTTTCAAGTGCATTACACAAAATAATGTTACGAACAAGGATGGCCTACCATTCTGAATTATGGGGTATTGTATGCATATCACATTAAAAATAAAAGGTGTTTGACTGACATTAAGTGTTTCACTTAAAATATGATTTTTTTTGGTGTGTTCATATTTAATTATAGATCAAGTAAAAACAGTTGTGAGATATTTGAAGTGGGGGGTGTAAGGTCTACAATGACAAGCCCGAGCATGCGCACTTCCACCACAGATTGAAATGGAGGAAATAAGGCAGGTAGGACACTTGGTGCGAATGAGGAGATTGAATTCTTCATATAGGGGAGAGTTTGGGTTACTTCGGCATGCAACACGCCGAGGGGAAACTCCACCTGATATGCCTTGCGACACAAGTCAAGAGACATATGGTTTGATGAAGGGTTGAGGGAAAGACTTGGGTGCTCGATCAATGAAGGAAAATCGGCTAAGGCACGGGGGACACACTTAGGCAAGTCAGCTCGACTCACCTAAGGGATGAACACACCCAAGATGACAAGTCAGTAAGACAGATGGGGGCATCAGCCAAGAGTTTCGTTGATCGGCTAGATGAAGAAATGAGGTTTTCGGTGGTTTGGCTAGGAAAGTTGCCCAAATGCACCCACATGAGGATTCGACCTAGCTTTACAAAGGGGCATGACTTGGTGAACCAATGGGTCAAATCACCCATGGGAAAAGAGACGTGAAAAGTGATTAGGATTGACACCTATAGAGGCACAAGGGCGCACAACCAAGAGAGGCAACTTGGTAGAAATTGAAAGACAGCAAGAAGATCTTTGTGGTTTTGAGGCATACGAAGAGGACGAGCTCCCTCAAGGAGACAAGTTGCTCCACATGGGAGGACTTGTGCTGCCTTGAGAGGGATTCAATGGACAAAGTTGGGCAAGATTCTTTTGATGTCGATTTTGGGGAAGTTTGGAAACGCAATTCTGTTGGAGGCATGTGTGAGGCAGAACCGAAATCTGTGAAGTTTGTGGAAATGAAGAGACAACAAGTCTATTGATGATGGCACATTTTAGGTTCCCCCCAGGAGGTTGTAGAGACTATTGTGATAGAGAGTCTTGGCGATGAATCTGTGTATGAGTGTCTTGGTGAGGTGGTGTGATCTGTTTGACTTTTCCATGTTGTAAACCGAGCCAGTAGTGCTCTTATTGTAATTGTTTCGTAATAACAAAGAATTAGCTAGGTCTTAATCATGATTTGTGTCACCTACACTATATCTATGTTTGTCTTTCATTTGTTCTGATTTTGTTCTCTTGGATTCTCATGTTCATGGATGTATGCTTAAATATGACTAAGTGTTAAAGTTATTAACAATTGTCTAAGTATACAAGAGCTGCACTAGAGTAGGAGTGTGACTCATCGATAGCCTAGAACAACGTATGGACATGCTCTAGGTGAAGAGGCATATTCTGGAAAATGTAACTTTGTTGTTACCAAGAAACTAAGTGAAAAACATCACGGTGCCACATGCCCTCAAGAGGTGCATGATCGCAAGATTCAGCTAGGCACATTGTGGGGACATGAAAAATGGTATTAGAGAAGATTTGGCCCTTTACCACTACTGTATTTAGGACAATTGAGTTGGGGTGCACTTGTTGAGAAGGATGTTTGTTTCGAAGAAAGTTCAATGGGAATTCTCATAGACTTGGTGAACCATTCGATGGAGGAACTAGTTCATCGCAGAATTTTCATCATACTTACAACAAAGGTTCAGTTGACATTGCAGTGGAGAGGTTGTTCTGGGCGCACACCTTGTGAAAATAGAGAGTAGATTTTGTGTTGAAGCGAAGCATTTAGACAGGGTGGGTGATCTCAGAACTCATCACAGAGGCAAACTTGGTTGGTTTGATGTGTGACTAAAGTGATTTCCAGACCTGTTGTGCACACCTTGAGAGACGAGGTGCGGATTTCATTGGGAGAACCGAGCACTTGGGAAAGGAAGATGAATGTAGGATTTGTTGCACTACTTTTCATAGATATAAATATACAAGTCATCATAGAAGAGAAATGCAGAGGGTGTTGTAGAAGTGGTTGCAAAGGAGAGCAATTTTGGGTTGCAACAAGTTGAAGAACTTGGGTGAACACCTTGAGGAGACCTAGAGGAGCTCTGCAACATGCAGTTGGTTAGGCATGTTTCCATCATGTCTCTGCACCATGCATCACCAAGAACAATATTTGAATTGAGCTGGGTTTTTGGATGAATGGGTCGACCATAGCCTTCAGATGAGATGACTCTTCACAAATTTACAACAGTGAGTTAGAAGTACTATGAATTGACAGTTGGGCAACAGATGCATGGTGCCTTGAAGCAAATTTATGAAGTAGACAGATATTTGAAGTGGACGAATGGAATCAACCTTGTATCACAGTGAAGGTATTGCAAACTTGTGGATTTGCAAATGGTGATTTAAGGGAGTTCATGAGGAGAGTCGGTTTCCTCGGCAAGCGAAGGTCCAAGACAACAGACTTAGAACATGGTTGCAACAAAGGATGTCATTGGAAAGGTATGGTTGGTTTCAATTTCTTTCATTTCTTAAGTGTTGAATTGATTTCTTTGAAGGGAAGTCATATGAAGTGGTGGTTCAAGTGCAATTCATTTCTGCAGTGAGAACCGATAGACTTGAGGGTGACTCAAGTGGTGCAGATTCAAAGAAGTCTTGTAGTAGCATGAGACACTTTGGTTGGACGAATGTGTGGAGAGCTTGGGAGACCTACTTGTAGTAGCATGAGACACTTTGGTTGGATGAATGTGTGGAGATCTTGGGAGACCTACTTGGAGGAGTCTTGTGGTGGACTTAGGAATATTTGTATGCATCCATGGAGGTGGATTAGGGAAGATACCTAACTCTTTGATGAGGTGCATTACACAGGTCGTTGCGGTGAAGTGGGCAATGAAGCTTGTTTGTGTCGAGTTGAGATGATGGATGAGGCGCCATGGTGTTTGGTGCCTTAGCCATATTTTTTGGGTCATGCAATGACTTGACAGTCACGACGAAAATCCATATTTTGGATGCTTGCAATGGATGCAAGGCAGTTCCTCTCTAGGAGATGTATGGAGTCAGCAAAGAAGTCAGCCAAGAATTATTAGCAATCAACCTAAATGGGAAACATGCATACCAAGTGACATGGGTGGTGTTTTCTCTCCTTTGGTATGGGACATTGGATGAGGTTGTTAGCACTCTATAAAATCATTTGGCTAAGAAAACAAATGACAGAGGTAACCTACAGACCAACTTTAAGACTGGAAACTAACCTTTCCAACCTAGAGAAGGATCTCTCTGAGACTTAGTCTCTAACAGATAATGGCTTTGAATTGTTGGCTAGGTTTATTGCGTTCGTGAAATGTTTTTGGTTCTGTTGGCAAGGAAATACAGAACCTTGGGCCATGGATTCAAATGCCAGAAAGAAGGAGAAATAAATGACTTGGTAACTACAACTTAAGAGGATAAAGTCTAAGAAAGCAATGGTCTTTCAGTTCAAATGTCATTGTGTGTGGCGAGAGAAAAAGTACATAAAGAAAATCAAAGCACCATTGGAGATGAATTATAAATTACTTGGAAGAAAACATAGGAGTTTAAATGGAAAAGTCTAAATCACCGCACGATGAATTCAAGACTTATTAAATGTTCCAATTTAAACAAAATAAATACATGGATATACAGAAAATAGGAAGTACATACATAGTAGAGATCACAATACATCAAACCACCACCATTCGAATCTTTTCATCAAATTCTCAGGACCTTTGCATTATATTTCAATCGGGTTTGAAAGTTACATTCCACAGTTGATCATCTACACTACTTTTCCAATCAACCTAGATTACATTGAAGAGATGCAATATATAGAAAATGATGCGCCCCTTGGGCTGCCATGCTTTCTTTAGCTATTGCGACGGCTACCGAACATCCATGCTTTTAGTGCCCACCTTCTCCATCTATCACAAATTTCCTAGCTTGAACCCATGACAGGTTCTAGCCAAACAACATGCATGATTAACTTCTCAGCAACCGATTGGGTGCGCAGTTCATTTGGAGCTTGGGCCTCCCTGGGCTTCATGTTCTTCATTGGCCTGCTTCTTTTCTGGGGTACTCGTTGTTGGGGTGACAAGCCTTCCATTGTCTTTCCTTTTCCTGCAGCCCCCTATATTCCTGCCTCTGCACTATGAGATGTTGTTTCTCCCGTGAGTAGAGGGGGATCTCCTTTGGGGTCCTTGGGGATGTTGGCTAAAAGAAAAAACAAGTCCCAGTCCTTTCCCAATCGCCTCAATTCCTCAACTATCAACAACTTGATTAATGAGATATGGGATAAGTTCTTCTTCAGCAGGTTTGCTTCGGCTTGGACGTTGTCTTCCATTCCTCCTAGACTTTGGTGTAAGAAGAAAGGTAAGTTCAAAGGTCTCTTCCTTGTGAAATGCATCAACAGCCTGACGTGATGCGGGTATATTCCATCAAACCTACTTTCACAGGTGAAATAATTTCTAATCACCTTCAGGAGTTTATGAAAAGGCTCCCTTAGATACTGACTTGGAACACTCGTTCCTATTTTCCCGTTCAAGCAGTTTGGTTTGATGAATTATTCATAGCATAGCACGTCCAAAGGAATGTCCTTAGACCACCTTTCACTACATGAAGGGATCTCCATTGCGGCTAACAGAGTTTCCTCCGTCGCCCAGAATGTGATTCTTGAAATAACGGCGCGGAACCCATTAAATCTGAGTGTGAACTGTTTCGCCAGTTTCACATTGTATCCTTGGATTTTCTTGCAATAGTGAATGCATTCGACCTATTCGAAATATGCCCTAACATGGGGATCTTTGTTGATCAATTCCAAGTCTTGAGGCTCGAGCCTCACAACTCTGCCACTTCGTGCCCTCTTCCTTATGTCTTGGGATGTTTTCATGGTGCAACGTGTGTTTTTTCTATGCACGTGGTAATGAAAGATGACACCCTATTCGTGCAGCAAATGGATAATGATATTCTTAGCTGAGACCTGTCAGAGAGGCAGTGGTGGAAATGTTGCATGATAAGAAAAAATGACTTTAGGAATTCACTGCGCGGCCCCCAGGTGCCATGAAGACTCTTGATGCAGGAATAGGTCGACGTTGTGATAATGATAATGATAGGCTCATCGCAGTAGGGAAGCGTGACAGAAAATTCAGGCGTCACAAGGAAAAACTCTAAGGATGAAAGGATGACAGTGAGAGGAACTGTCGCCCGACAGACTAGATTGTGGAAAAATCCGATAGGCTCTGAACCATGATTTAAGATGAAAAAAATGCGGCAATATTGACTCACCAGGTTTGCAACATAGCTGATGGAAATCAACTTTCTCGCAGTGAGTAAACTTAGGACTTGCAGGAAAAATCATAGACAATGCATAAAATCGGATGGTAGAAGAGAAACATGCAGAGTGACTGGAATGTATAATTGAATGGGCGAGGGATGGAATCATGACAAAGGACATTGAATCCATGGTGACAAGAAATTTTGAAGCAGGCTGAAGATTTGCACAGCACACTCATGCGACGGGTACACTTCAGAGTGTCCAAAGTACAGATGATAAGAGTTGTAGAGTATGCATGATATGAGTGTCATGATTTCTTATCCTTTCTGACTTCATAATGAGGTGATGATGGTCATTATATCTGTTGACGTGACCCTTACTCTAGCAACTTGCCTCGACCTCTGGCACATAAAATCCCTGTTTCTGACAGGACCTGACCTTTTCGGAAAAGACCTTTACAATTCACACATGTTTGATTATGATGCCCCTTCATGACTCCAAGGGCCAGCTCCACCACTTGCTGACTTTGACCCATTTGTTTCTCAGTACCTGACCTTACATGTTTCAAGACATGAACCATGACTCATCTAGGACTGACTCTAACTGAAAAAATGACGGCACTAACAACTGGCTCCAACGGGGATGCTATCCTCTCGGTCAGGTGGAAAAGAAAAACAGACTAGGTGCCTGGCCATTAGGCCTTATTTGATTTGCAGACTCTAAAACAACGGAAAAGACCCACCCTAGACCTTCTTGACATAGTCACAACCAGACTCAGCATAAACTTAGGGCCTTCGCTCCAGGCTTCAATTTTCTGCTGACTACTGACTCAAAACTTCTTCATTGAAAACATAAAAAACGGCTATTTACAATGACATGAAAACTAAAACATACCATACTAAACCAAATAATGTTTAAGGAACCTGCCATTCATAGGCCCCCCACCAGTGAGTTATTCATTAAGATATTGTAGCAGTTACATGTTGTTATTGTGATACACGACAATCTGGATTGGCCCCATCCAAAGATAATCGAATTTTCCATGCTTCCCTTTCTCTTCATTCCTCGCATCCCACATTAGCACCAGCTCATTTTCCTTGAAATCCTACTGCTTAGAGTGTTTGTCGAAAATCTTCTTCATCCTGTTTTGGTGAATTTGTGATCAGTTGATAACCTGCTCCCTCATTTGTTGTGCATGAACCAATTGATGTATCCTCCTCTAAGAGTCGTTTGTTTCGACCTCTTTCTCTTGCAATAATCTCCTGACGAGAAATCCCAGCGAGGTGGGGAAAACTTCCTCCGCGCCATATACAATTTGGAATGGCTATGTGGAGATGGACTTTTTGGTAGTGATTATGTCATCCCATAGAGCATAGATAAGCTTCTTGTTCTAGGCCTTCTTGTTGTCCTGCATGAGCCTTTTAATAATCCTGGTCAAGCTTTTGTTGGATGATTCCGCCAATCCATTACCTTATGGGTAATAATCCACAGAATGTCCCAGGGTTATGTTGTAGTTGTTACAAAACTTCTCCATATTCTTGGACTTGAATGCTACTGTATTATCCGTGATGATATTGACAGGGCACCCGAACCTAGACAAGATATTGGTCTCCATAAAATGAAAGATAATTGTGTTGGTAGCTTGCCTTATGGGGACCGCTTCGATCCATTTGGTGAAGTAGTTTGTGGTCGTTAGTATCCATCTATGCTGAGTCAAGGATGGAGGATGGATTTCTCCTATAAATTCCAGACCCCATTGCATGAATGGTGCTTTGACAGAGATAGGTTTCAACGGCATTGTTTGCATCTTTCTTTTTCCATCGAATATTTGGCATTCGTGGAAACTCGAAACTTCCTTGTATACATCTGCAAAAATACTGGGCCAATAAAATCCTTCCCTCAATATTTTATGCGCAGTGGTATTCTAGTAATGATTCCCCCCGTAGTCCCCTTTGTGGAAATACTTGATAGCTCGTTCTGTGTCTTCTTCCAACAAACAATTCAGCAAGATCCCTCCTAGATCTTTCCAATATAGAGAGTTATCTAGGATGAAAAACTTAGCCTCCTTTAACTTCAAAAACCTAGCCTTGGTTTTTCTTAACCCTGGAGGAGCTTACAAATTTCTCAATACGTAAATGATGTTAGTGTACCAAGATGAATTGATGAATTTATGAGATACATGCGACACTACTTCTTCTTGAGGGTTTACCAACAGATCAACAATGAAGTTTATTCCCAAAACATCATAGTTCGAATGTGCCATCAATTTTGCGAGCCCCTAACCCTTAATCAACTTTGTAGGCTTGATTTTGAGGTCATATTCCAGCATGACTATGATCCATTTACCTCTTATCCCCTTAGGGTCAGGCTAAGTCAGGATATCCTTGACGGAATTGTTAGGAACATAAGTAATGCCACGGGAATGCAGTATATAACTCATGAATTCTTTGAGGGATTTCACTAAGGCATATGCTTGTTTTTCCATGATATCATACCTCAGTGGGGAGTCTCTCCATGTCCTATTGAAATAGGCTATAGGCTTTTTGAAATTATGCTCATCCTTCTGTAGCAGGATGCCAGTGATGGTGTGCCCCGAGGCGAAGGAGAATAAGATAAAATCCTTTGTGAAATATAGGTTGGATAATACAGGAGCTTTGGTCAGTTCCACCTTGATGTGCTTTATAATTTCAGCTAAATTTCAGGATGAACCTCCTCAGAAAATTCGCCTTTCCCAGGAATGATTGTACCTCTTTCTTTCTTTGAGGAGTGATGATCTTCAGAAACCCTTCCACCCTGCTAGGGTCTATCTTTATGACTTCCTTTGAGATGATGTGCCCCAACAGTTTTCCTTCTTGCATCCCAAAATTTGATTTTTTCGAATTTAATGATATGCCAAACTTTTTGCATTTCTTGAAGACCTTCTTCAGATGCTCAAGATGTTGTTCATCGGAGTCTGAAAATACTGTGATGTCATCCAGGTAGATCACAATAAACTTATCTTTCTCCTCAGCAAATGTTATATCCATATCCTGTTACGAGGAAAATCTCTCGATGGCTAGAGTAAACCACAACAGATGGAAATGACTATAGAAATCAACTCTCTTCTCAAGTATGCTATACAAACAAATATGCTAGCAAGACGAGATAAAAGGCCTACCTCATCCAGACGTTCGATGAATTCCACCATTGTGCACTCGACCCAAAGAATTATACCTACAACTATTCCTCGACAACCAAGCAAAGCAAGCATATGGTGATATTATATAATGTTAGCACATTCAATAGCATAATACATTAATAAACATGACAAATACACCCATGTAACCGAGAAACTAAGTTCGTTTCAGCTGGGCCTCCACCACTTCAATCCTCCACCAAAGGCAAGCTCATAAGAGAGAAACAATGAGGTTCTCAATCAATAGGGGAAGAGCTTGGGGGTTGAACACTATGTTCAGACTTAAAGGAGAAAGGGATGTAGACTCAATATGAAGTAAATAATTTCTCTAGAGTAACTTTGCTCTCAAAGTTGAATTCTTTCTCCTTTTTCCATTGCTCGAAATTGTCCCATTTATAGCCTTCAAAATGGAACTGAAGGGATGATTCGGAATGTGTCTATTATATGGAAGGCCAAGGATCATAGATCTCTTGTCATGACATGGAAACCCGACATTAATTTTCATTTTCTGGCACAAATCCTGATGTATGCGGGTTGTAGTAGGGAAGCCTGCGTATACACATGATGTATAGTAGGCAAGATGCATACATGTGGAAAAATATTTATTTTTGGCTCTGGATTTTATAAACAGGGAAGATAAGTTTGCATGGGGAAATGGAAAAAGGCCTTCTAGGAAAGATTGCATAAGGTGAGGAAAATATTGCTATAACATATCCCTCTGGAAATCATCTCTAGCATTCATAACACCGAAAGGCATCTTTGCATACATGAATGTACCCCACGGTGTTGTAAAGGCTATCTTCGCTCGGTCATCCGGGTGTACCATGATCTGATTGTAATCGTAAAAACCATCCAACATCGACATTTTCTGGGATCCAACTACCTTTTGCAGGGTGTAGTCAATCTTAGGAAGAAGGTAGTTGTATTTTAGGGATACTTTGTTCTGGTTCCGAAAATCCACGCATAACCTTATTTCGTCTCTCTTCCTCCTTACAGGCACAAGGTTGGCCACCCATTTTGAAAATCTCAAAGAAACAATAATTTTGGCATCAAATAGTTTCTTTACCTCTTTTTCAATCAACAACAGTGGCAGGGGATTGATTTGTCTTAGCTTTTTCTTGAAAAAAAATTTATCCTCCATGATGGGAATGACTTGTTGAATTACTCTAGTGTCATATACTTTCAAGTCTTCATAACTCCACACAAAAACGTCAGGAAAATATTTCATGAGGTTGATATATCTCTGCTTGATCTCCGAACTGAGTGTCTTTGACAATCTAATTATCTTTGGATTCTCTTGAGTCCCGATGATTCAATCCTTGATATCTTCATCATTCGCAGTGATTTTGGGATTTTTGGCTACATCATTTTCATCAAACAACTTTTCTAATGGAACCAATCCTTTGGGGATGATGTTTTTTTTTAGCTGCACTATATCCCTTCCAGCTATCTTGTTCGAAAAGGGGTCATCGTCACTATGCGCAGTTTCCTATTCATCTTCTTCGCAACAAAAATCATCATCGATGTTTACATTAGCGAAATCGTCGCTCATTTGGAGGAACCTCTCCATTTGTTTGTCATCTTCAAACACTTGCAAATACTTGATATTATCGGGTACTGAAGGCCTGTGTTTGACTTCAATCTCATGCTTCCTGTTTGGAAAAATTGGAATTTTAAACACTGAATCTGAGGTGGCCAGGGCATCCGCAATTTGATTTTCCCCCCTGGGGATCACTGACAAATTATACTCTGAGAACTCTTCGAGGAGGTCCAGCACTAGATTCCTATATTCTCTTAGTCTGGCATGCTTGGACTGGTATATAGCCTTCACTTGATTTATGATGAGCTCAGAGTCTCCATGCACCGCTATCCTCTTAGCACCCAATTATTTTAAAGTTTTCAGACCTAGAATTAGTGCCTCATACTCAACCATGTTCTTTGTACAATCAAAGGCAAGATTGTAAGAGAAGAGTTTGGAGCCCACCTTGGGAGGGTTTTTCCATATAATGGCTCCAACTCCTTCCTTGTTGACAGCTCCGTCGAAGCTCATATTCCACATTTCATTTTCCGCGCAGTTTCTCTGATCTGTGAATTTCTCTACTCAACTTTCGGCCTTATCTTCGACAATCATGATAGTCGTCGACTCCTCCCCTTCAAAACTTAAGTCATTGTAAAAAACAGAGGATCCTATTTCGGTGTCGACATAATATATAGGATGATTGTTTGGTTGGGTCTTGCTACTCACCATGTACTTGAGCAGCACCTCTATGTACAGTCTTCTTTCTTGGTCAAAAACGGGGATGGTGGCATAAAACATGTCCATCTTCAGGGTTCCCTTTAATTTTTCGACCCACGATCTGGATAAAAACATATCGAATTTTGGGGGGTTGTCTGCCACCACCACATCCATGACCATATTATTCGACAGAATTTGTGATAACGACAAAACCAAATCTTTGATCATACCCAAACATTTCACCTTTCTTGAGTCCAAAGAGAAAATATCCTTATAAGGTCTGGTGACGTCCAAGCCTAACTCATCCATGACCAACTTTGGTATGCGATTGTGAGATGCGCCTGAATCCAGCATGGAGTTACACAAAGTCATGTCATGGATTTTGAGGCTGACATAGAAAGGGGGAATGTCCTCAGTATCACCAGTTTCTTCTATGTGCTGACCAAATAATATGGTAGGGTGGTCATCCTGGATGTTCAAGGTGTCGGAAGCCTCTTCCATATTTAACATTTTAATTATCTGATCCCTATACTCTCCCTTCTTGATGAGCTCATTAAAAGGAACAGAGATTTTAATTTTGGCCATTTCGTTCTCAATGTTAAAGGGAGGAGGAGATTTATCTACCTCTTTGACGCTAGTTTCCTTACTCGCCTCCGACACTTTATTTAAATATTCCTCCTTTGACATTCCTTTCTCCGTCACGTCCCTTGCTGGATTGTGTTTTTTTGGTTGGCTTGAGGAAGGAGTGTTCGCTTGAGGTTATTTTGTTGGATTCGACTGTTGAGGCTCTGTGGATGTATTTCTACTCCTAAGATTTTATTTCTTTTGAAACTACATGATTGCATTGTGATATCCTTTCTTGAAATCCTCTGTTTTTGAAGACAGCGTGTCCTTGGTCTCTAGCATAATATTATCATTTGCGTCCATGAATTGATTGTGTTCTCCCTTTGTTAAGAACATGTGTGTGTTTGTGTTGTCACAACAATGCATCTGGTCTTGGATCATCTGATCAAAGTCTTCATTCGCGTAGTTTTTTTGGAATGGAGGTATTATTTTTTTATCACCATGCTCTCTCTAGTCCCTCTACCCGATCTGTGGTACCAGAGCGCTTCTAAATTTTTTATTTCTGGGCTGGAATTTTTTTTTCTCGCTAGTACCAGGATTTTTCTCCACGGACATCCTTTCCATCAACTTCTCCATAGTCTTCATCATCAACTCGAACTTTTCATATGACGATCGAGACGTAGAGGGTTGCACGTCTCCTTGGGGATTCTTCCCATTTCTGTCAAAAAATTGTTTGATCTTTCCCAATGCCATCATATTTACTTTGACTTCGATTGTGTCTCTCATCATAGCACCTAAATTAGTGGATATTCTTTCTCTCAACAGCAAGGCGAAATCATTTTCAAAGGAATCAGTGTATCGAAGTTGCGCAGCTCCGGGAGGCGGCTAGACTTCTATGGTGATTGAGTTGTAGACCTTCATGAATCTTGTCAAAAACTCTTTCACCATTTCCTTTGGTGATATTTTCATACTGTTATACTGTGTTAGTAGTTTCAGAGGATTCTTTTTGTCTCCCCATCTAGCAAGAAATGATGTTTCAAACGTTGTGAAATCGGGGATGCTCGTTGCTTGAAGTGCCTTAAACCACTTCCTGACCTCCCCTGAAAGACTCTGCATGAAAAATATCATTTTCGCATCCTCATGATCGACCTCTTCTAGGTCAACAAAATCATTGAACCAATCCAAGTGATTTTGGGAAGAGGTGTTTCCTTCGGCATCATATAGCTTAATCTTCTTATTATAGTTATGGGGAAAATCATGCAGTTGGGTTGGTAGGGCAAGTGGGGAGAATCTGGCAGCCATTAATCTAGTAGGGTTTGGAACTAGCGGAATGCGCTGAGTGGGGATTACAGTAGCTAGTGGGATTTTTTTTGGTATTAAATATTGAAACCTCTTCTCATCGAAGACTATCTCATCCAAGTAGGTTTATGATTTAGACCTTAACAGGTTTTGTTTGAATAGTGTATCGAAATCAAGATTGTCGATGCTTTGTACACCGTCCTTGGGTAACGATAGGTTTTTGTCTAGGTAATAGAATGGGTCCAACACATGTTCCTTTTCCCTATACATAAGTTTTTTAGGATTAGACATGGGTGCTACACAATCCGGATCAGGGTTGGCTCTGGTATAAACTTTCTTTGGAGCCAGGATTTATGAGTTGTACTACTCTATGTTATTGTTCTTATTTGTTGGAGTCGCCGGGGTAAAGGTTTCAACCAATATAGATGTCTGACCCACAGTTACCCTCATGGGTCAAAACTACAACTTTAGTCATTCTCCCATGGAAATTTTTATTCAATTTCGTTCCCCGAAAACGAGGCCAAGATGTTAGCACTTTGTAAATTTGTTTGGTTGAGAAAAAAAATGACAGAGGTAACCTATAGACCAAATTTAAGACCAGAAACTATCCTTTTCGACCTAGAGAGGGCTCTCTCTGAGACTTAGTCTCTAACAGATAATGACTTTGAATTGTCAGCCAGGTTTATTGCGTTCATGAAATGTTTCTGGTTTTGTTGGCAAGGAAATACAAAACCTTGGGCCATGGAGTCAAATTACAGAAAGAGAGAGAAATAAATGACGTGGTAACTAAAACTTGTGAGGATAAAGGCTAAGAAGGAAATGGTATTTCAGTTCAAATGTCGTTGTGTGTGGCAAGGGAAAAAGTACATAAAGCAACTCAGAGCACCACTAGAGATGAATTCTAAATTACTTAGAAGAAAACATAGGAGTTTAAATGGCGAAGTCTAAAGCACCGCGTGATGAATTCAAGACTTATTAAACGTTCCAATTTAAACATAATAAAGACATGGATATACAGAAAATAAGAAGTACATACATATGAGAGATGAAATATATTGAAGAGATGCAATATATAGAAAAAGAGGTGCCCCTTGGGATGCCATGCTCCAAACTACTACTCCTAGAATTTTGGTTATGGTTATTCCCTGCCAGATGATCTTTCGAATGAGACTTACTAAGAATATAAACCCGATTGTACCCAATCACGTCATAATCGACGTATTTACCATGATTGTTTGGTCATAAACAAGATTCCATCATTAGGAAGTGATGTGTCGACATTTCTCCTTTGAAGGGTCACTTGAATGATCGAGCACTTCTGTTAGAATTCTGCCACCCAGTGTAACGAGATTTTATTGCTATCGCACGATCATTGGTCATAGTATGCATGTGGTGGGTTTGTATGGAGGATGAATGTGGATTGTTACTCATGCTTTCCATATGGTGACGACGGTCAGGGGACCATGCATCTCCTTCAAAATTGTTGTGCGTTCCACTTACACTTGTCCTTCTCGACATGTGGGTTTTCAACATCTGCGTGACGTATATCCAACGTGCGGATAGCTGTCATATCCCTTGTTTATCGACAGGAAACAAGACATGAGGAGAGAGGAATTTCATGCCACATTCAAAAAGACAAAAATGGGGTTGGGTCAATTATGTTTTTTGCCTCATCTGCAATCTTGATACTCTAAGCATCTTCCCGAGAAACCAGTTATTCCTTTTCAGATTCTTTACCTGTCTTCGCAAGACCACATTCAACTTCAACTTCATTTGAGCACTGACCAGAGTCACGCAAATGTTTTACATGGCTAGTCCACATTCCTTGAAGTGCTCTACGATTCTCTCCTCTGACATTCTTTGTTCCTAGCGCAGTTCAATGATCATGTATTGTGCTTCTCTGAATTGTTTCTTGAGCCAATTTGCATTCCCTTCTTGGCTCTACGACGTTGATGTTTCAATAGTCCTTTCCGCTAACTGCTTTCTCAATTCTTTTTTCTCCTGGTACAACTTGACAATAGCAAGTTGTGCTTGCTTTAGCTATTGTGATGGCTCCCAAACATCCATTATTTTAGTGTCCGACCTTCTCTGTCTATCACATGTTTCCTAGCTTGAATTCTCGACAGGTTCTAGCCGAACAACGCGCATGATCAACTTCTTAGCAACCGATTGGGTGCACGGTTCTTTTGGATATTGGGCCTCCCCAGGCTTCCTATTCTTCTTTGTCCTACCTCTTTTCTGGGGTACTGGTTGTTGGGGTGACGAGCCTTCCACTGTCTTTCCTTTTCCTACAGCCTCCTCTATTCCCACCTCTGCGCTGCGAGATGTTGTTTCTCTTGTGGGTAGAGGGGGATCTCCTTTGGGGTCCCTGGGGATGTCAGCTGAAAACAAAAACAAGTCTCGGTCCTTGCACATTCGCCTTAATTCCTCAACTATCAACAACTTGATTAATGAGATATGGGATAATTTCTTCTTTGGCTGGTTTGCTTCGACTTGGACACTATATGCCATTCCTCCTAGACTTTGGTGCAAGAAGAAAGGTAAGTTCAAAGGTCTCTTCACTGTGAAATGCATCAGCGGTCTGGTGTGATGTGGGTATATTCTGTCAGACCTTATTTCACAAGTGAAATACTTTCTAATCACCTTCAAGAGTTTCTGAAAAGGCTCCTGTAGATACCGACTTGGAACACCCATTCTGATTTTCCCATTCAGGTAGTTTGGTTTGATGAATTATTCATAGCATAACACATCCAAAGGCATTCCCTTAGACCACCTTTCACCGTAGGTAGGAATCTTCGTCGCAGCTGACAGAGTTTCCTTCGTCACCCGGAATGTGATTCTTGCAATAACCGCTCATAACCCATCAAATCTGAGCATGAACTGTTCTGCTAGTTTCACATTGTATCCTTAGATTTTCTCGCAATAGTGCATGCATCCGACCTGTCCGAAATATTCCCTAACATTTGGATCTTCGTTGATCAATGCCAAGTCTTGAGGCTCGGACCTCACAGCTCTACCACTTCACACCCTCTTCTTTATGTCTTGGGATGTTTTCATGGTGCAATGTTTGTTTGTTCTACGTGCGCGGTAATGAAAGATGACACCCGCTTCATGCGGCAAATGGATAATGATATTCTTAGCCGAGACTTGTTGGAGGGGCAGTGGCAAAAACTTTGCGCGATAAGAGAAAATGAATTTAGGAATTCACTGTGCGACCCCCAGGCACCATGAAGACTCTCAATGCAAAAACATGTCGATGATGTGATAATGATAATGATAGGCTCATCGTCGTAGGGAAGCGCGAAAAAAATTTTGGGCATGACAAGGAAAAACTCTGAGGATGAAAGGATGACCATGAGAGGAACTGTCACCTGATAGACTAGCTTGTGGAAAACTCCAATAGACTTCGAACCATGATTTGCAACATAGTTGATGGCAATCAACTTTTCCGCAACATAGTTGATGGCAATCATCTTTCCCGCAACGAGAAAACTCAGGACTTGTAGGAAAAGTCACAGACAACGCATAAAATCGGATGGTAAAGGAGAAACACATAGAGTGATTGGAATTTATAATTGAATGGGCGAGGGATGGAATCATGACAGAGGATGTTGAATCCATGGTGATGAGAAGTTTTGAAGCAGGTTGAAGATTTGCGCAGCACACTCGCACGACGGGTACACTTCGGAGTGTCCAAAGTACATATGATAAGAGCTGCGGAGTATACATGATATGAGTGTCGTGATTTCTTATCCTTTTTGACTTCATAATGAGATGATGATGTTCTCTATATCTGCCGACGTGACCCTTACTCTAACAAATTTCCTCGACCTCTGGAACGTAAAATCCCTCTTTCTGACAGGACTCGGCCTTTTGGGAAAATACCTTTACAATTCACACATTTTAATTATGACGCCCCTTACCGACTCCAAGGGCCAGCTCTGCCACATGTTGAATTCAACCCATTCGTTGCTCATTACCTGACCTTACACATTTCAACACATGAACCATGACTCATCTAGGACTAACTCTAACTAAAAATTGACGATGCTAACAACTGGCTCTAATGGGGATGCTATCCTCTCAGTGAGGTGGCAAAGAACAACAGACCAGGTTCCTGGCCATTGGGATTTATTTTATTTGCAAACTCTAAAACAACGGAAAATACTCACCCTATACCATATTGACATAGTCATGACTAGACTAAGCATAAACTTAAGGCCTTCACTCCGGGCTTCAATTTTCTATTGACTACTGACTCAAAACGTCTTCTTTGAAAACATAAAAAATGGCTATTTACAATGACATGAAAACTGAAACAGACCATACTAAACTAGATAATGTTTAAGGAACCTACCATTCATAGGCCCCCCACTAGTGAGTTCGTGGTTAAGATATTGTAGCAGATATGCATTGTTCCCATGATACATGACAATCCTGATTGGCCCCATCCAAAGATGATCGAATTTTCCATGCTTCCCTTTGTCTTCATTCCTCACATCCCACTTTAACAGCATATCATTTACCTTGAAATCCTCCTACTTAGAGTGTTTGTCGAAAATCCTCTTCATCTTGTCTTGGTGACGCTGTGATCAGTTGAGAACCTACTCCCTCATTTGTTGCACGTGAACCAATTGATTTATCCTCCTCTGTGCATCGTTTTGTTTTGACTCTTGCTCTTGCAGTAACCTCCTGATGGGAAATCCTAAGAGGTTTGGTGTAGATAAGCTTCTTGTGTCAGGCCTTCTTGTTGTCCTGCACGAGCCTTTTAATAATCATGGTCAATATTTTGTTGGATGATTCTTCCAATCCATTACCTTATGGGTAATAAGTCATATAATGTCCCAGGGTTATGTTGTAATCGTTACAAAATTTATCCATATTATTGGACTTGAACGCTGCTGCATTATTCGTGATGATCTTGACAAGGCACTTGAACCTAGACAAGATATTGGTCTCCAGAAACTGAATGATAATTATGTCGGTAGCTTTCCTTGTGGGGATCACTTCAATCCATTTGGTAAATTAGTCTATGGCCATTAGTATCCATCTATGCTGATTTGAGGATGGTTGATGGATTACTCCTATAAAGTCTAGACCCCATTACATGAACGATGCTTTGACAGAGATAGGTTTCAACGACAGAGGTTGCACCTTTGTTTTTCCATCGAATATCTTGCATTCGTGGCAACTGGAAACTTCCTTGTATACATCTCTGAAAATGCTGGGCCAATAAAATCCTTCCCTCAAGATTTTATGTGTGGTGGTATTCCAATAATGATGCCCCCCACAATCCCCTTTGTGGAACTCCTTGATAGCTCGTTCTGTGTCTTCTTCCAGCAAAAAATTCAGCAAGATCCCTCCTGGATCTTTCCAATATAAAGAGTTATCTAGGATGCAAAACTTAGCCGCCTTTAACTTGAAAAACCTAGCCTTGGTTTTTATTGACCCTCAAGGAGCTTGCAAATTTCTCAATACGTAAATGATGTCAGTGTACGAAGGTGAATCGATGAATTTCTGAGATACATGTGGGATTGCTTCTTCTTGAGGGTTTTCTGATAGATCATCAATGAAGTTTATTCCCAAAACATTACAGTTCGACTGCACCATCAATTTTGCAAGCCCCTGACCCTTAATCATCTTTGTAGGCCTGATTTTGAGGTCATATTACAGCATGACTGCGATCCATTTACCTCTTCTCCCCTCAGGTTCAAGCTGAGTCAAGATATCCTTGACGAAATTTCTAGGCACATAAGTAATGACGGGGGAATGTAGTATATAATTCATGAATTCTTTGAGGGATTTCACTAAGGTGTATGTTTTTTTTTCCATGATATCATACCTCAGTGGGGAGTCTCTCAATGTCCTACTGAAATAGGCTATAGGATTTTTGAAATTCTGCTCGTCCTTCTGTAACCAGACGCTAGTGATGGTGTGCTCTAAGGAGAAGGAGCATAAGATAAAATCCTTTGTGAAATCTGGGCTGGCTAATATGGGAGATTTGGTCAGTGCCACCTCATTGTCTTTAAATTATTTTCTATCTTTGGGGGTCCATTTTATCTCATTACCTTTTCTGAGCATACTTGTGATGTGCTTTATAATTTCATCTATATTTGGAATGAACCTCCTCAGAAAATTCACCTTTCCCAGGAATGATTGTACCTCTTTCTTTCTCCAAGGAGTGTTGATCTTCAGAATCCCTTCCACCCTGTTGGGGTCCATCTTTATTCCTTCCTTTGAGATCATGTGCCCCAACAATTTTCCTTCTTGCATCCCGAAATTTGATTTTTTTGGATTTATTGACATGCCAAAATTTCAACATTTCTGGAAGACCTTCTTCAGATGCTCAAGATGTTGTTCGTCAGAGTCAGAAAATACTATGATGTCGTCCAGGTAGATCACGATACACTTTTCTTTCTCCTCAACAAACGTTATATCCATAGCCCTCTGGAAAGTAGCTCCAGCGTTCATAATACTGAAAGGCATCTTTTCATACATGAACATACGCCATGGTGTCATAAAGGTTGTCTTCTCCTGGTCATCTGTGTGTACCATGATCTGATTGTAACTAGAAAAATTGTCCAACGTTGACATTTTTTGGGATCCAACTACCTTCTGCAGGATGTATTCCATATTAGGAAGTGGTTAGTTGTCTTTTAGGGATACTATGTTTAGGTTCCGAAAATCCACGCATAACCTTATTTCGTTGATCATCCTCCTTACAGGCACAAGGTTGGCCACCCATTTTCAAAATCTCAAAGAAACAATAATTTTGGAATCAAATAGTTTCTTTACTTCTTTTTCAATTAGCGACAACAGTAGGGGATATATCTGTCTTATCTTTTGCTTGAAAGGATTTTGATCCTCCTTGATGGGAATGACATGTTGAATTACTCTAGTGTCATATACTTTCAACTCTTCATAACTCCATGCAAAAATGTCAGGAAAATCTTTCATGAGGTTGATATATCTCCGCTTGATAACCGGACTGAGTGTCTTTGAAAATATAATTATTTTTGGATTGTCTTGAGTCTCGATGTTGCAATCCTCGATATCTTCATCATTCATAGTGATCTAGGGATTTCTGGCTACATAGTTTTCATCAAACAACTTTTCTAATGGAACCAATCCTTTGGGGATGATGTTTTTTTTAGATGCACTATATCCCTTCAAGATATCTGGTTCTGAAAGGGGTCATCATCACTACGCGTAGTTGCGTCTTCATCTTCTTCACAACAACACTCATCATCAATGTTTACGTTAGCGAACTCATTTCTCATTTGGAGGAACCTCTCCACCTATTTGTCATATTCAATCACCTACCAATACTTGATATTATCGGGTACTATAGGCCTATGTTTGACTTCAATATCATACTTCCTGTTTGGAAAAATTGGAATTTTAAACACTAAAGCTGAGGTGGCCAAGGCATCCACAATTTGATTTTTCCCCCTGGGGATCACTGACAAATTATACTCTGAGAACTCTTCGAGGAGGTCCAGCACTAGATTCCTATATGGTATCAGTCTGGGGTGCTTGGACTGGTATATACCCTTCACTTGATTTATGAGGAGCTTAGAGTCTCCATGCACCGCTATCCTCTTAGCGCCCAATTATTTTAAAGTTCTTAGACCTATAATTAGTGCCTCATACTCAGCCATGTTATTTGTACAATCAAAGGCTAGTTTGTAAGAGTAGAGTTTGGAGCCCACCTTGGGAGGATTATCCATACATCGGCTCCAGCTCCTTCCTTGTTAACATCTTCATTGAAGCTCATATTCCACATTCTGTTTTCCGCATGGTTTCTCTGATTTGTGCATTCCTCTGCTCGATGCGTGACCTTATCTTCAACAGTCATGACAGTTGTCGGCTCCTCCTCTTAAAAACTTAAGTCATTGTAAAAAATAGAGGAGTCGATTTCGGTGTCGACAAAGTAGATAGGATGATTGTTCGATTGGGTCTTGCTACTCACCATATACTTGAGTAGCACATCTCTGCACAGTCTTCTTTCTTGGCTGAAAATAGGGATGTTGGCATAAGACATTTCCATCTGCAGGGTCCCTTCTAATTTCAAGCCCAACAATCTGGATAACAACATGTCAAATTTTGGGGGGATGTCGGCCACTACCACTTCCATGACCAGATTCTTCAATTGAATTTGAGATAACGACATGACCAAATATTTGATTAGACCCAAACATTTCACCTTTCTTGAGTCAAAAGAGAAGATATCCTTATAAGGTATGGGTTGTGACTTGTCTATATCCTAGATTAGAGTATGGGTATGCTCTAGGTGAAGAGGCATAATCCGAACAAAGTAACCTTGGTTCTTCCAAGCATCCAAGTAAGAAAGGTCGTGGTTTTGCATGCCCTCAAGAGGTGCACAATCGCAAGGTTAGGCTAGACACACTGTGGGGATGTGACAAGAGGCACATTACATTTTTTCTTTGATTTTTAATTCTATTCAAATATATAGAATACAATAAAAATTGACCTTATTTTCAATGCAGGATAATAGCCATTTCCAGTGAAACATATTATAATTGTTTGGCTTGATAATAAACCCAAGATATTTGAGCCCATCTTGCATATATTTTGAGAAAAATTTGAAAATACCATCCATAGAGTATTTTGTTAGAGTATAATGGATGTGCTCATTTAATCATAGACAATATAGCAATATTGTCACCCAACCATAGGCCGAAGACACCCCCAAGCACCTTTACCTTCTCAGAGAATCATTCCAGAAGCATACCCTAGGCTAGATATCCAAACAAAGGTGGTGCATCTTTCTCCAAGGATAGTGCACCAAGCAAGAGTAACAAGAGCTGATCAGAGAGTCCAAACCACAACCAAGAGAGAGTCCAAGCCAAAACCGAAATCTGCTAGTTGCAGCAGCTGCAACAACATCTCTCCTCCAAACTTGTGCACAAACTGGCCAATTGAAATGCGCACAAGTGTTGCTTCTGCAGTTCTGAGAATATTGGCCTTCTGTATTTATACTATTTCTGGCAGACTGCCTGGGCCGACTTCTCATTTTGGGTGCTAATTCTTTACTATATAACATTTCCTTTAGCCAACTTCTTCTCTTGGAGGCTAATAACCTAATACAATTCATTCTCTTGAGTCGACTTGTCTTCTAGGGTTATTAACCAATTAATTAGGGTTTCTTCTTACTTCCCATAATATTCTATTCTCGTCAGGTTTATAATATTCTATTCTCACAGCTACCATAATATCAACACTCCCTCCTAGCTAGGGAGGTATTGAAGGTAATGGTCTTGAGCACAAACATACCATTTACCCGGTAGCATCAACATAGTCGTATAGACTAACTCGTGATTAGATCATGAGCACCATCATCACTATCAGTGTCATCAGCTACATCATCTCTCGAAACCATACTCCATCTGAGTAATCAGACACGATACTGGATAAGTCACTCACTCCACAGAGTGACATAAGAGCCATTCTTCTAATCCGGACATATGTCCTAGAAGAATAAATGTCCTAGACCTTTTTTTGTCTGGGGAATCTCTGTCCATTGATCATCCATCTAGATGATAATCATTTGCAACACTACTGATAGTTTTCAGGGCAATCAGAACAATGTCATTCAATAGAACACAACTGTGTCTATCCATAGTAGTACACAATTACAATCCAGTGATACACTGCCACACCAAGTATCACACAGACACTTGATCAGTGACATATAGTCACAATCAGTGGAACACATCCACCAAAGTAGTATACATATATTTTCCAGAGACATACAATCTCCATAACAATCATATCATCCGATATCAACCTACACATAACACATTGTTATGATATAAATTGAATCGTCTGGGCCATTCTTCCACTCACATTTGTGAGATCTGGAATATCATCTTCCCTTAGAGAGTGAAACATCAACGATGAGCTATATGGACTATTCTTCTCAAGAAAGGAAGAATAATTGTCATGATTTATGAGCCTGGACCATTCACCTATCTGGGCCATTCCTCCAGCACTAAACAAAGTGCAACCTAGAGAGAATGAGTCTGCCCTAGGGAATGCATGTCCCTGATTGTTGAAACTGGACCATTCACATATCTGGGCCATTCCTCCAGCACTAAAAAAGGTGCAACCTAGAGAGAATGAATCTTCCCTAGGGAATGATTTCTAGACCATTTCCTAAGGAAATGATTGTCCTGCACCAACCTCCAAAACGGACCATTCTTCAAAACAACTCACAACTGTGAGCTTCGAAAGAATGATTGTCTGGCGAGGTGAACTAATCTTCTTGACCACTACTGAGAGTGACTGTCAAGAAGAGAGATTTTCCTAGACCATTCCCCCACACTGGCCACAAGGGGAATCATTTTCTATGGTACATCAGAAATCCATCGAACCATTTTCATTACGAAAATGATCGTTTGATCTGGACGATTTTTCAAACTAGAAAATGCATGTCCATCAGAAATCTCAAACCACTTTCTGAAATGGAAAGGAACTTCTCATCCTGGACCATTTTTCTAATTTGAAAAATGACTGTCCATAAATCAATAACACATCAGTGCTCCCTCCCAACCTGGGAGTCATCTCTTCCTTTTTCAATAAGGAATTCATCTCCATGAGCTCTAGCTTGAGTACACAAACTCTTTCATCTTGGACAAAGGCTTTACCAAAATGTCTACTTATCTACTCATCTGTGGAGATATGTATTGGAGAACCACTTTCTCTTTTCTGGACTTCATCACGGAGAATGTAATGCTTGATCTCAATGTACTTCGGTCTTTCTGGAACACTGGTTTTTTGAAGGCTTCATATAGCTCTGATCATCATAGTTGAATTCAGCTCTTTTGTTTCCTTCTAGCTCATAACATCGGGGCAAGGTTCAAACTAGAACATATCCATGTGGCACTTCTTCTATTATCATGAGAGTTTTTCATGGATTATCAATCCATCATCCTAGACTTCTGAGTAACCATTCTGATTTTTATCATAGAAGGTTTTCACCACACTTCTATTGCGCATGAGAGGCTTTGCACCAAGTTATTTGAATCCATACAAAATATTCTTCCATCTGCATACAAAGTTCTCTTTCTGGTATATCTCAAAGCCTTGAGGTTTCTCTACATACGCTCTTTGTTCAATTATTTTGGAGAACAATCTTTGCATTCATCTGGTGTAAACTCCAAACCATGGATATTGTGGACGATATAATGGCTCATGTAGAGGTATGTTTGGTTTACTGGAACAAAGCAATCATCATGGTCTTCTCCCTCCATCTGGGAGAAATCTCTAGTTCTGGATCTCACAATGCTTACATTCATAAGTCTTCCATACATTGTTCTTCATCACAACTTTCATTTCCTCTACTTGATTTCTTTTAGTGAGTTCAAGTCAGGCTGGTAGTCTTGTGATTCTCGATACAATGACTGGTTGTTCTGGTTTTCTTTCTCTCTTGGAATCTTCATGTTGTTCCTCATGTTTCTCTTTAGTTCTTGGGACCATAGGGTTTTCTATAGATTCCATGCCCTGAATATTCTGAATTCTTCCTTTCATCAAAGGATCATGGATGTGGATGGACAACTAGGGATACTTTGAGGCTTCTTTTCGAAGAAGACTTCATCTAAAGTCAAACTGAACACGTGTTTCTTTTCATGGTTGCTACCATGGATAGATACTTCATCATCTTCAGTGGATCATATAATTTAGGATTAGCTCCCTCCTAATCCTTGCTTCATGCATGAATGCATGCTCTTCTTTTCGAAATATATAATTGGCTCCCTCCATCTAGGAGAGTCCACGCTTTCGTCTGCATCCTTATTGCCTTCTGCAAAGTGTCACAAATCTTTTTCCAATTTCCTCTTGATTGTTGACTTCTTTCTGTATTTACTTCTTCTAGGTTTCTTCAATATTGATTATGATATCGGCTTATCTTATAGTTGTTACTTATGTAATAGATTCCACATGAATTGTTACCAGGGGTTGTTGATGTACTTCATCCTTTCATGTGTATTGCCTTGTCTTATAGTCATTGTGATAACAATCCTTATCTTGTTGTTCTTCCATAGGTATAGTTTCTCTTTGAACATCTTATCTTCTAGAAAATAGATATCCAAGATATGTACAGAAACTATGTAAACATGGTATGTACAGGAAGAATATTGTTACCTTGTCTTAGAAAAAGAAGTATGTTTTGTCTTGCTTGGATTTCTTTGAGGGTTCCCTTTCTTCGGCAACTGATGCTTCATGTGTTTCCTTCATATTCCTTAACTCGAGACAATGATTCTTGTAGTGACCATATTTTCGACAATTGAAGCATTGTATTTTTGACATATCTTTCTCTTGATTTGGTTTCTTCCTGGAGCCAAACTTCTTTTTATTCCTGAAATTCTGGAACTTTGTCGTGAAGGCTTGATCATCGTATTTCTTTTGGGTTTTCTCTTTTGCATTGATCCTTGATTCTTCTTGTGCACAACAAGTCCAAAGTTCTTCAAATGTAGGATACTCCTTCCTTCTGTTCATTCTTGCGGCAAATGCATCCCATGTCTTGGGAAGACCATTGAGTACTATATTTACAAATTCCTTCTCTGAAATGATCTCTTGAAACCTTGTAGTTGATCTCTCAACCAAGATATTCTCATAAAGTATGATGTTATGTTGTCATCATCATTCATTTTCATGTCACGGAGCTCATTCTTCAGACTTATTACCTATCCAATGTTTCTAACTGAGAAGAGGTTTATTAGGGAATCATACATCTTCTTAGGTGAATAAAGATGGGATATGTAGGGTATCAAGTGGTCTTTTATAGAATCCACTATGATACTCATGGCATTGATGTCATTGTCTTTGAACTTCTCCATAAATGCAACGTTCTACGGTTCCTTCTCTTTTCCTTCTTAAAACTCTGGTTCCACAATCTTTCCTTTCATGATATCCAACACTTTATTCTTGGCAAGGATGATATCAATCCTTGTCTTCCATTCTCTGAAGTTAGAATCCACTTCTAACTTGTTTTCTGACTTCATAGAGTAATTCATGGCTGCTTTGACTTGGTCAACCCTAAATTTGACCAAAAAATAAAACTTGATGCCTTAGCTTGTTGAGAGTACCAAGAGATGCACTGGGATAGGGCACACTAGTATAGCCAGAAATTAGGTCAATCCCTTTACTTAAGGTGCCTGAACAAGAGGGTTAGGGTTTTGTTGTTGCAGTAAAAACTGGCTGCAACTGCAACTACAGCTGAGCAAATCCTCCCAATCTATCTTCCAGCGGTTAGACTGTCTGAAGATAGTGTGGGCCCATAACCTGTTATAATATAATGGATGTGCTCATTTAACCATAGACAATATAGCAATATTGTCACTCAACCATAGGCCGAAGCCACCCCCGAGCACCTTAACCTTGTCAGAGAATCATTCTGGAAGCAAACCCTAGGTTGGATAGCCAAACAAAGGTGGCGCACCTTTCTTCAAGGATAGCGCACCAAGAAAGAGTAACAATATCTGATCAGAGAGTCCAAACCATAACCAAGAGAGAGTCCAATACAAAACTGAAATCTTCTAGTTGTAGCAACTGCAAGAGTAGCTCTCCTCCAAACTTGCGCACAAACTGGCCAACTGCAGTGCGCACAAGTGTTGCTTCTGTAGTTCTGAGAATACTGGCCAAAATGAAGTCTGGCCTCCTGTATTTATACTATTTCTTGTAGACTTCCTGGGCCAACTTCTCATTCTGGGAACTAATTATTTAGTATATAACATTTCCTTTAGCCGACTTCTTCTCTTGGAGGCTAATAACCTAATACAAGTCATTCTCTTGAGCCGACTTGTCTTCTAGGGTTATTAACCAATTAATTCGGGTTTATTCTTGCTTCCTGGAATATTTTATTCTCATCAGGTTTATACGTGGGGGTAAATACCTCCCGCAGCTACCATAATATCAACATATTTGATGTATTCATGCACCTCCAGAAAATATATAGTTGATTTTATTTGATTGATAACCATCCCAGTGGCATCATGGAAATGTTTGAGAATATTCTTGTAGGTCTAGGATTCATTTTCCTCGTAATAATAGAAGATGAGAACATCATCCACAAACATATATGTGTGAAAATTTCATGGCATCCAAGTTTCACACCCTAAACCAAATTGGAATGCTTGGTTGACTTGATTTCCTAGCTAAGCCCATTCACTATTAGTGAAAATAAATATTGGGATAAAGGGCATCCTTGTCTTAAACCTCGATTGCCTTTGAAAAAAGAAGAAATAGATTCATTCAGGAGAACTACAAAGTAAACTATGGATACACAAAACATAATCCACTTGATAAAAGATAAATCAAAACCCACTTGAAGAAGTAAAATCTAGAGGTATAACCATGAGACCCAATTATAAGCTTTCAAGAGATCTATTTTCAAAATCGAGACAAGACACTTATAAACATGGATGGAGTGCATACCTTCTTGTGACAATCCAATGGATTCATGAATGAGTCACCCTTGTAGAGAGTCGAACTATTTAGGAGTAATGATGGAGGATAATATGGGTTTGAAGTGGACCACTGTGAGCTTTGCCATAATATTGTATAGACAATTACACATGGCAATCAGCCTGAAATCATCAAATGAGTTTGGGAAATCATGTTTTGAAATGGGTACAATAAAATTAGCATTAATGAATCATGGCATTTTCCATGATTGGAAAATTTCCTCCACCACTTTGAGAAAATCATCACCCAACAAATCAAAGAATGCTTCGAAAAAATCAGCAGTCCATCTATCAGGCCCTAGACATTTACCTCGTTTAAAATAAGAGATGATAGCTTGTAATTTAGGTTTAGTGACCTCACGAAAGAGAGATTGTTTTTCCTCCTCCTCTATAAGTCTAGGAAACAACCCAATAATATTAAGGAGATTCCCCATATTCACTTGCTCGGGTTCCTTGAACAAAGTCTCAAAGTGACTTACACCCTAAGCAACTGAATTTGGAAAACCCCACACCTTGTTTCTATTGAGATATTGAACTTCCCTTATAGTGTTGTAATTTTTCTGGTGGTTTGTAAAGTTATGAAAAAATTTGGTGTTTTGATCCTCTGCTGAGATCCAAAGGGATTTTCTCTTTAAGTGCCAAACATTCTCTTGATCCAACAGAAGTATCGAGTGCTAGGCTTCCAATGCTCAACATTTTTCCATATCTTCAAGAGGACATCGTTTACCATTAAATATCGAATACATATTTTCCAAATCTTCCTTGTTATTCTTGAGATGCAAAGCATGTTGTAAATGTCGATTCCATGCATAGACAATGATTTTTTCCTTGATTTTTTGAAGATTTGGAACAAAATGAACACTTCCAAGAGTCCCTGCTTTTTCTTGAAAAGGAGACCAATTATTCCATACTAGTTGATGAAACTTTCATTTTCTATCCATGAAGGATTAAATTTGAATGGGGCACCCAGTTTACCCTGACCTTTATCAAATTCCAGAAGAAATGGAAAATGGTCCGAGCATCTGACCTTCCCCACCCAAGAATGGTAAATACTAAATGATTGGAGCACTTGATGATGAACTAAGAATCTATCCAATCACTTTGTGACATAGGCCCTGCCACACCTATTATCATTCCAACTCAGACAGATATTGATGGGTTCCACATATACCCAACCACAATTCTTCATATGCTCATTAAATAAATTGTACACTCGGTCCTCTATGGCCATCATACCCCAGGCCTCATATTGATCCAGAGTAAAATTTAAGTCACCCCCGATAATCAAATTACCGGAACTCAAATAGTTCAGAGAAAAAATATGATATCAAAAAAATTCCTTACATTCATATGGCCCATACAAGTTGAGGACCACAAAGGTATGATCCAATTCCTTGCTAAACACTTCAATACATATAGTTGAGACAATGGAGAAAACATTGATAAGA